>WURV02217829.1:0-10621 GCA_011762755.2 Epimenia babai
GAGGTCTGAGGTCTGAGGTCTGAGGTCTGAGGTCTGAGGTCTGAGGTCTGAGGTCTGAGGTCTGAGGTCTGAGGTCTTGATTTTTATCTAAGTAATTCCAAATACCCTGTCCTAGGTTCTGAGCCGTCTTTTTTGTCCACGATATAGAAATATGTGCCATCTGGTACTTCATTGCCTGTTAGGTAAATGCCTTTGTTGCCTATTCCGTCAAACTTGACGTTGTCGTTGTTGTAGCCGTCGGCTTCATAGACTATCTGTCCAGAACGGTTATATATTTTCACATTGTTGTTCTCAAAGATTTCGATGCAAGATATGATGAAGTGGTCATTTTTACCATCGTTGTTAGCCGATACGCCATTGTAAATTACGATGTCTTCCAAGATAGTAGCCTCATCAGAAGCAGTGCAACCATCGGTAGTGAACACTGTAAATTTATAGTTTCCTGCTTTGTGGTTATTCAGATTCAATGATTTGAATTTGCGTCCGTCTATTTCCCATTCTATTGTTTCAATAGTAGAATTTTCAGAGGTCACTTCTATTGCACCGTTGGGTTGTCCACAAGTAGCGGGTGTTGTTTTGACTTTGAATTCTGGTATTACACGCTTGTCTAGGATTTCGCCTGTATTGCTTGCCTTGCAGCCCGTGATGATGTGTGTGGCGACTACCGTATAGATCCCAATGTCCAAGTCGGTAATTTTAGGGAACACACCTATGGGTTTGGCGCTGGTATTGGTACCTAAGAACCACCTGAAGCGATACCCATCAGTCTTGCCATCCACAGTGGCAGTCAGTGACCCATTGGGGTCTTTACAATCTGTAAGGTGACCGAGTACTTTCACTTGAGGGGCGTTGATAGTTGGGAAGTTTTCTGTGACTTGCTTGGTGGCTTCGACTTGACAACCGGTAAGGATATTGGTCACTTTTACAGTATAGTAGATGCCTGCCGTAAGCCTGCCATATACACTTCCTTTTCTTGCTGGTGTGCCTGTTGTATTTTTACCATTGAACCACTCGAAAGTATAGCCGGATATTTTACCACCGTCGGCTGTTGCGGATAGCTGTCCGTTGGGTCGGGATTTATCGCAATAGCTTAGGGCGGCATCTTCCTTGATTTCGACTGTGGGGTTAGTTTTGCTCTCTTCTACATTGGTAACTACCGGGTCAGAAATACAGGCATGGTCGATTCTATCACGAGCTACTACTGTGTAATTTCCTGCTTCTAAATTTTTTCTTTCTTGTACATGCGGAATGGGGAAGTCAGGGTTGTTGAGGTCGGGATTAGTTTTATTGCCTTTGAACCAGAAGTATTCAAAATCACCACTGGCAGTAGTTACTTTTGCGAATACCGTGCCATTAGGTGCCGAACAATTAGTCACTGGAGTTGAAGAAGCGCTTACTTTGACGGGGAAAAAGATAGTAGTGATTTCATAAGTTTCGGAAGCAACACATTGGGTAGTAGTATTGGTTGCCGTAACTGTATATTTGCCTGCGTCTAGTCCATCTATTTGGGGTTGATTACCCACGTTTGCATTAGCTGCATCTTTCCATGCGAATGTGTATCCATTAATTTCTTCATCAGCAAGCACAGAAAGCATTCCGTTTCTATTTGCTCCGTTGCATCTTTCTTTGTTTTTAAAATCATCCAATGTGATTACTGGGTTTTTCGTGCTATCGGCTACTGTAATTTGTATAGCTACCGGGTTTACACATTCGGTGGTGTTATTTCTTACCGTCACGTAATACAACCCTCCATTTACATTATCAAGAATATTGGTTGTGCTTGTAGTTAGTACATTCCTGTCTTTATCCATCCATTCGAAAGTATATCCAGTAGTTGCTGGTTTTGCAACCCCGTCTTCTTTTACATTTTTTATTTCGATTCTTCCATTGTACGGTGCAGCACACTTGTCGTTGGGCTTACTGGTAACATCTGCCACAAGGTCGATAGTGATACTTGCCTTGTTGTTGGGCACTGTGAAAGTCGCTGAGTTGACACAGTCTTGGTTGGGTGTACTTAGGTCTCTGACAGTTACTTTGTATTCTCCTTCTAGCAAATCTTTAGCAATAAGTCCATCGTTGTCTATTGATGTAGTTGGTATTGCTACATTGGTAGTTGCATTGATCCATGTGATAGCGTAGTTAGTATTTATGGGTAATTGTGCACCGACTATCTCTATTTCGATGCTACCACCGGATGTAATGCCACATAGTGTATTGGCGACTATTGCTTTTTTCAGCTTGATGATAGGTTTCGCTGATTTGTTTTCTATGGTAAACTCTTTTGCATCAGATAAACAGGCACTGGCGGTGTGCGTAGCTTTGACTTTGTACTTGATACCTGCACCACCCAGTGTGCCTCCGTTGAGGTCAGTAGGGGAGGCTACACCTGTTCCTGAACCAGGCAGTACGGTAGTACCGTCACTTGCTAGCCACTGGTATGAATAGTCAGCGGGTATCCCTGGCGACATTTGAGTGACAACAGCAGATCCATTGTCAGGGCTGCAGTTGGTATCATGAGTAGGTTCTACTTTTATCACAGCGACTATTGGCTTTTTGTCTGATAGTGTAAATGTAGCTGTCGATTTGCAGTTGTTGTTGGGGTCGGCACTATCAGTTACTTCTACGCGGTATTTTCCAGCGGGTATTCTTTCGAGTTTCAGTCCATTGTTAGTCACTCTAGCAGTTGGGATCGAAGTGAGGATGGGGTCGCCATTGTTAGCATCGAACCACGCTATTGTATAGCCTGTGGCTGGCTTAGCTTTGTCTATTGTTATCGAAATACTACCGTTGTAGTTGGCTTCGCATCTAGTGTTGACCTCTCTTTGGTCTAAGGCAATAGCAGGATTTATTGTTCTGTTCTGTATGATAAATTCCTTTTTGGCGGTAAGACATGCGCTAGTACGGTGAGTCGCGACTACGAAGTACTTGATGCCAGTACCTGTCGGTAAGCCGCCATCGAGTCTAGTGATAGGAGTAGCTGTATTGCCAGCACCTGCTATGGGCGTGACCCCATCGGATAGTAACCATTGGAAAGTATAATCGGAGGGGTTACCATGTTTCATTGAAGTTACTGTTGCTGAACCATTATCGGGGCTACAGTTGGTGTCGTCGGTTACCGCAATATTGCCGATAGCAACTTTAGGAGGATTATCAGGGACAAAGAAAGTAGCTGTAGCTTTGCAACCGTCATTGGGAGTGAGGTTGTCAGTTATCTCTAGTCTATATTTTCCAGAGGGTATTTGGTCAATCGTAAAACCATCGTTCAGTATATTTACAGAAGGCACAGCGACATTTACTGGATTGCCACTGGCTACGTCTCTCCATCCGAATGTATAGTTGCTAGCGGGCTGTCCGCCATCGATTACTACTGCGATACGACCAGTATATGGAACAGCACAACGTGTGTTTTCAGTTGCAGTACCTTTTATTGCTGGGTCTTTCGAGGTGTTGAGAATGGTAAACTCTTTGCTAGAAGCTACGCATTTGCTAGTTTTATGAGTAGCTTTCACGAAGTACTTTATGCCATTGCCTCCTCTGGCACCACCGTCGAGGTTGGTAGGCGAGATAGAGCCATTAGTAGAGCCGGGCAAAATAGTTGTGCCATCTGCTGCTAACCACTGGAAGTCGTAGTCATTTGGGTTGCCAAGCGACATCGCCGTAACAGTTGCCGAGCCATTGCTGGGGTCGCAGTTGGAGTCTGGAGTAGGTGCTATGGTAGTAAAAGAAACACTAGCAGGCTTGTCCATAATGTGAAAAGTAGCTGAAGAGGTACATTCACTAATGGTGCTGAATACTTCTACGGTATAAAATCCTTCTTTGAGCATGGTCGCCGTATGTCCGTCAGGAAAATGCCTAGCAGGTAGTGCGGGGTCAGAAGTGAGTTTTCCTCTGAACCATTTGTATGTATATCCGGTAGTTGGTCTAGGGGTACCGTCAATGGTCAATGTGATAGACCCACTACCGTCGGTTGCATTTTCGCAATGGTCGTTGTCCGTTTTAGCCCCTTCGAGTACTGGGGGAGCGGATTTATCTTCAATAGTGATTTCGTTGGAAGTCGATGAACAGCCATTGAGGCGACGATCTATTTCGACAGCTTTTACCGTGTATTTACCTGGTGCTAAAACTCCAGTACGAGTGACTCGATTATATCCAATTAAAGTTTCTGGATTAGTACCTCTTACACTTTGTACTCTTTGACCATTGAACCACACATCTAGTCTATACCAAGTCTGGTCTGCTCCTAGTGCTTGAGCACCTTTACTGGGAGTTACCGTAGTTCTAAAATAACCATTATAATTTTGACATTTTGTATTTGGAGATACTTGTGAATTTAGAAGAGTATGATCATCTACAAATGGTAAATCTATGGACAAAGAGTCGCTACAACCAGTATTTTTATCGGTAACTACCACAGTGTATCTTCCGCTTTGCAAATTGGAATCTGTGCGATTGTGGGTGGGCGGGTTATTGACATTGTTACCACTGCCAATAGAGGTCATTCCTACATTGATATCCCCCGAGTACCAGCTAAAGTCAAAGCCAAGAGTATTTCCTGGCGATGAGGCATTGACCCCTAGCCTGCCTGTACCTGCTCCCTTGCAACGTGCAGGAACAATTCGGTCGTTTGTATTAGGGGTAATGGTAATTTTTGTTGTCCTCGCATTGGTAATTTCTATAAGTGCGAAGTTGGATGTCGAGCAATTGGTTTTGTTGTTGAATGCTTCTACAGCGTAAAACCCAGCGGACAAACCTGTCAGTTGATTAGTCCTATTAGTGAAATCAGGGGTCGCTTTGACAGACTTTCCTCTGTACCAAGAGAAAGTATAGTCGTTTACATCGCCTTGAGTGACAGATGCTGTGGCGGTACCGTTTACAGGATTGCATTGCGTAACACCAGTTCCTCTCACACTTATCCGAGGAAGGGATACTCTCTGCTCTATGGTCACTTCCTTTGTGCTAGAGCATCCATTTGTTTTATTTTCAGCAAGAATAGTATAGATACCTGACGATAGCCCTCCGAAAATATTGGGTGGTGTTGTCGGGGTTTTTGCGTTGCTTGCTAGAGTATTCTGTCCTTCGAAAAGACTGATATTATAGTCGGCGACATTTCCGCCGGTTATCTTTACGGTAATTTGTCCATTCAGTTTTGTTTTGTCACAAGATGATTGGTGGACGATGTCTTGGTCTATGACAGGCTTGGCATTGGAAGAGTTGTCTATTACAGTTACTTTTTTGGGTTCGGATACGCAACCATTGATATTTGGGTTGCCAACGGCGACTACAGTGTAAACACCAGCGACAATGTTGGAATATGTAGCTCCTTGATGTTTCCTTTTGGTGATGTCGGGGGTAGTGCCAGTAAGGTCTCCGTGGAACCAGTAAAAAGTATATCCTGCAGTAGTGCCACCAACCGTAGCGGTAACTTCGCCATCACCGTCGGCATTTCCAACTTTACAGACAGTTTGTGGTTTGGTAGCTCTTGGGGTTACTACTGGCTTGGTTGGGTTGTTTTTGATAGTAATGGCTGATGTACCCGAGCATTGGGTTAGGGTATTAGTAACAAGTACCGTATAGGTGCCTGATGCTAACCCTGTTTTTGTTGCTCCGTTTGTAACTGGTTGCACTTCATTGGCATCTATGGCAGAAGTCCCCTTGAACCAGCGAAAAGTATAGCCATTAGTAGCTCCGTTTACATTAGCGGACAAACTACCATTTTTGCCATTGATGCTACAGGATGTTTGTTGCGAGGTCACATCGAGTGTGATGTTTGGTCTGTCTAGAAATTCTCTGATAGTACCTGTGACAGCATCCGAAACGCAGCCTGTTCGATTGTCTGTGACAGTGACCGTATATTCTCCTTTGGCTAGGTTGATGTAATCGGGACCTTCAAAGTCTGGTGTAGCTTTTACACTACTGCCATTGTACCATTTGAAAGTATAGTTGGCACCCCCGCCTATTACCCCTCTTACGCTTGCCTGAGCTTTACCATTGGGTTTGTTTTTATCACAATTGGTATTGGGGGCAAGGAAGTCAGCATCGACTATGGGTTTGCTTGTTACTTTGTTCTCTATAGTAACCTCAGCGGTGTTGAAGCATCCTGTGGTTTTGTGTGTAACTAGTACAGTATATATTCCTTGCTGGAGTCCACCAAAAGTGGTAGGAGGGGCTGTTGCGGTTACTGCATTGGCATTGTCGGTGTTTTGCCCAGTGAACAGCTTGAAGTCGTAGTCAGCCACAGCCCCTCCTGTAAGGGATATAGCGATAGAGCCTGTACTACCGGTAGCTAGGCATGATGTGATATGCTTAGGCTGAGTAGTAAAGGTGGGCTTGGTGTCGCTTGACTTGTCCTCTACGGTAGCTTTTACGGGGGCTGATTTGCACTTGGTTGTGCTGTTGTATGCTACTACTGTATAATCCCCTGCTTTGAGACCTGAGTAAGTGTGTCCGGTAAAGTCGGGGTTGGCAATATCTGGTGTACCTGCAGACTGGTCTCCATCGAACCAGTAGAAAGTGAAGCCGTTAGTCGTTCCGTTGACCTCAGCGGTAACCGATCCATTATTTTGCCCGGTTGTGCATACGGTAAGGTGTGAGTTGACTTTTGTTGTTACTACTGGGCTTATAGGTCTGCTAAAAATAGTAAACTCTTTGGTGGCGGTACATTTAGAGTTGTTGTCTATGACATGTACGGTATAAGTTCCTCTGGCTAGTCCAGACTTGGTAGGTCCGGTTGGTAAGAGTTTATCGGTATCATTGGTAGATTGTCCTTTGTACCACGTAAAAGTATATCCGGCTGTTTTTCCTGCGACATTTGCGGCAGCACTTCCTAATTTCACGGAAGGGTCACAAGAGTTGTCTTGAGAAACTACATCTACAGTAAGCACAGGATCTTGTCCATCTTCTTTTATTTCAATTTTAACGGGGTTGGAAGTACACAAAGTAGCTTTGCTAGTTGCAGTTACTGTATATGTTCCTTTAGCTAATCCAGTATATTTGGCAAAAGTATGATCAGGAGTAGGTTTCACATTACTACCTTTGTACCATTTAAAATTATACTTTAAAGTATCCCCTTTTACAGAAGCAAGAGCAGAGCCAGAGGGTACACCACAGCCAGTGTTAGGGCTTATTTGTGCCGTTACGGCTGGGAATTCAATTGAAGGGACAGTTCTTGATTCGGAATTGGAGCAACCTGTGGTTTTGTCGGTAACCACTACTAGATATTCTCTATTGAGAAGTCCAGTTGCCGTTCTATCGGTGCTGACTTTATTGACTTCTGTGGGCTGATTGCCTATGTACCAAGCAAATGAATATTTAGTCGTAGGGTTGGTTACTAGTGTTGAACCTTCAAGTACATCTGCTCTTAGTGACCCATTGGGGTTTTTACAATCAGAGAATGACGAGACAGTTTCTATTCTAACTTGGTGAGTAGTGGTGGTTCGCTTAGTTTCGATTACTACTTCGACAGTATCCGAACTGCATTTTTTATCGTTGTTGAATGCAGTAACTGAGTAAGTTCCTTCAGCTAGATTGGAATATATCGGTCCAGGGTTGAAGTCAGAGGCTTGGGCAACAGGAAGCCCACTATTGTACCAAAAGAATTCGTATCCGGCAGTGACTTTGGCACCGTTGACCAGTACGAATGCACGGGCTTCACCATTCGTAGTAGTTTTGTTATTAGTGTCGCAATTTTCATTATCCTTTTTTTCAACTGAGACTTTGAATATATCTGGCTTGATATTGACAGAAGCTATATTGTTGTCATTTTTACATTCTAACACCCCCCCAGAAGGGTAACTTATGGGTGTCGGTGGGTTGTTGTTTTTTCCTTTCACCCCATCGTGATTGAGGGCGATGTAGAGAGTGAATGCGGAGCCAGGTCCTTTTACTTTGAGTTTATCTACTAATACAGACGTTTTTTTCGGGATTACTAAAGTTCTGTATTCGGTATTGAGATAGGTAGCACCTGCTACTAAGGGATCGCCACTGTAAAAGCTGATAGGAATATTGGCGGTTACATTTTTATCCCCGTCGTTACGTATTTTAAAGGATATTTCAAACTCGTTTTCAGGACATTTGGGTTGTTTCACATTTATTCCGCCGTCAATTTTGAGGTCGGAAGCGGCATAATTGGGGCATCCCTCATAAGTAAGGTGCGGAGACTGATTGAGGAAAGAGTTGAGCGGTCTGTTGCTTGGATTGCCGCAGGTATTATTAGTAGACCACACTAGGTGATGAAGTTGTTGTTGTCGAGGGACGGTAAGGTCGTCGTTGATATTGACATTGAAGTAGGCGTGCTGGTTCCAGACTTTACGGGCGGGTACCCACAGTTCGTCATCAGATACATATACTCTAAGTCCTTTACGTGTTCCACTACTACCAAAATAATCAGTATCGCAAGTCACACATATCTCGGTAGCACCATCTCCATTGACATCAGCGACTATGGGGTATTCGGTCCAAGTAATAGAATGACAATCCACAGATGAGCGGAAGTTGCCGTCTCCATCGATAATGTAGAGTTTTTTTTCATCGCGATAGACGATTTCATTTTTTCCGTCACCATTGAAGTCAAACATAGTAGCACCTGTATTACCAGAAGATTTTTCAAATACCTTTTTCCTCCATTTGAGGGTCATGTCGTCATTGAGAGCATAGAGATAGACACCGGAATTGAAAGTGATATTGAGTTTACCGTCTCCGTTGATATCGGATATATTGGGTCTGCCAGTACCTTTGAGCCACCCTCTAGGTTTTTCTTTTCCGAATCGATATTTTCGGACAGAGTCGTCGTGATATGTAAGCACTCTATCGTTTTTGACATCCCAGAAATACATAGTAGTATTATTGAGAGTCGGGTGATTGCCTGCAGTGACGACATCTAGATGTCCATCTTGATTAAGGTCTGCTACAGACGAATAGGTGCGATTGTGACCAGCATGAAAAACTGTAAGATAACCACCGGGCATAGTTTTTTCGAGTGTAACTTCAGCAGAATTAGTAACTCTATTAATTTTTACAGAAAAAATTAATCCTCCGTTGACGAGTTCGAGACCAGCACAGTTGGCACAATCGCTATCTGCCAAGATATCAACCGCTACCCCGCCTTTAGTAATATTTTTGTCTATATACTGAGGCGAAGCAAAATCTGTTAGGTTGTATTTACTTTTGCTGAGTATGGTGCCAGTATGTGCATCGATGATCATGTCTCTAGAGTAAATTTCGGACTTACCGTCACCATCGAAATCCGCAATCCCGATACTGCCTGCACGAGCATTGACTTTAACTTCCCATTTTTTTTGTAAGTCGTGAGTATAAGCATGAATAACATTACCCTTATAACCAACAGGGACAAATATTTCAGCCTTACCGTCTCCTTCTATATCAGCTAAAACTGGCTCACCAATATTACTACCAATATCAACTTTGTTTTTAATCGTTCCGTCTCTACCATCAAGCACATATAAAAAAAAACTCTCCATACTTGATACAACTATTTCAGGGATACCATCTCCGTCCAAATCCCCAACGGAAGGTCGCTCAAGTCCGTTAGCTATATCTTCACTAGTTTTATAAAGTTCTTTCATCGTGAAAGTAGGGAATCTAGACGGGACAATTTCACAGGTAGGGGTGCCGTCTATATAGTCATCTTCGCAGTTCTGAGCACCTTTGCAATCTCTATCGAAGCAGTCCACAAATCCATCGCCATCATCATCGATGCCGTTATTGCATATTTCTTGACTGTAGGCAAGAGCACAAAATAATAATAAGCTAAAAGATAGAAAGAGTTTTAATGTTGAATAATATGACCCCATACAAGAGATAGTTTAGGTTTGGGCTTAATGAACTTAAATTGAGCGATTCTATGAAGCGATAAGCACCAACTCTCTGAATTATAGAGGTTTCCAAAAAGACTCGACGAACCCGCTGGGTATGCCTGCGTTTTTTGAAAACTTTTTACCGCCAGATATTATGGCACATCAAAGCTACCGCTTTTCATCCTTAGAATCGTTCAAATTAGGTTGAATAAACATTTATACATTTGGGAGAGCAAAGGTAACTCTGTTTTTTACAACTAAATAAAATTGGATATATCTTTTCTTAAGGGTACTTCCAAATTGAGCTATTAGAAGTACCCTTAATCTATTTTTGTAACAATTCAAATAGAATAATGCACAACTAGGCGTTTACCTTAGGTAACACAACATGTATTAAATGTATCCTAAAGTATCATTTACCATGTTAGATGTACCCATAATCTTAAAAACACACTCTATTACTCATCCTATTTTAACCTAAATTGAGCGATTCTATGAAGCGATAAGCGCCAACTCTTTGATTTAAAATAACTTCCAAAAATACTTGACGTACCCGCTGGGTATGCCTGTGTTTTTTTTGGCTTATCAAAGCTGTCGCTTTTCTTATCAAATAATAAGGCTTATCAAAGCTATCGCTTTTCTTCTACTTAGAATCGCTCAAGTTAGTTTTAATTTACTGTGGTTGGATAAATGAAAATTCAATAAATTGAGAAATAGAGACGTTTAATATATGGGTACCTCTAATAACTCATATTCGTTTCCCAACTGGGTCTTTTTCCCAGCTACAGCGTCACCAAAATACTCATTTA
>WURV02217840.1:0-10620 GCA_011762755.2 Epimenia babai
ACAGGAACATTATTGTCGATGATTAGTTAGTGTTGACAGGAATATTAGTGTCGATGATTAGTTAGTGTTGACAGGAACATAAGTGTCGATGATTAGTTAGCGTTGACAGGAACATTGTTGTCGATGATTACTTATTGTTGACAGGAACATTATTGTCGATGATTAGTTAGTGTTGACAGGAATATTAGTGTCGATGATTAGTTAGTGTTGACAGGAATATTAGTGTTGATGATTAGTTAGTGTTGACAGGAATATTAGTGTCGATGATTAGTTAGTGTTGACAGGAACATTAGTGCAGATGGTTTTTTCATGACAGGAACATTAGTGTGGATTGTTTGTTTGCAGGTCGAGCGAGCTTTTGTACACGTGGATTACGAAGTCAATCATAACCCAAACAAAGAACACAAACATGTGTGACAGCCGATATACATAGCTGCATGCGTCCCACCTGGTGTCATTGTGACTTGTATGCTGCGCATTTAATTGATCAACCCAGTACGGGAGCAGCGTCATTTGATCAGGATTGATTGTCTTTTTAGTCCTCTATGAAAATTTCAATATGAACTGCTGCGATTTATTATTACTCAGGTAATAGGTTAGGGTATTGGGGAAGTTAGTGTAGTGGTTAGAGCATTTGACTTGAATCCAGAGGTGCCTGTTTCGATTCCCACGCTAACCAGTATACTACCTGTGGCCTTTTTTGGGCTGAAAATGCCTTTAAACCTGTGCCCATGGCGGTCTGGGTAGCCCTTGCAGTGTGGTTTTGTTGGGGTTTGTTCCTGATGACGTTGGGGCACTTCAGATGCTCTAGGGATGGTGTCTTATTTCACCTACCCTGCTGTGTCGCCTTCCCATTGTAAATAACCACTAGGGATCATAGACTTAGAGTGTGCCACATATGTTGCCTGTGTGTGGACGTTTAGAATGTACCTAACTAATTGATGATATTTTATGATAGTGATATGAACATGACTTGAGCTGTCTCATCCAGGTGAGATCAAATAAACACCAACATTTGGACCCAGTATTTGCATGACTATGGATTGAATCGGTCTTATTTCGTTGATGAAGCTGTTTTTGTTATTTTTTATTACTACATCTGTAAAAATTTAAATTCTGTGTCTTTACGTTGTGGAACTTGTTAGTTATGGGATTTGTTATTACAGATGATGTAGCTATAATTGAGAATTTCTTGCTATATCGTATGTGAAATATTAGACCTTGGCTTGCATTACACCTCCACAAGCTTCGTTGTCTTGTTCGTGTTAATAAGCCATGGGGTGGGTGATCAGAACCTACCTTTTCCCGTGGCTTCTCTCGTAGATGCTACGACCACCATTTGTCTATTGTGTGCTCGATTGACACTGTATGATACTATATATTTTTTAACTTATAGTGATATTTCCCCTATCCGTAATAATTCTGTATGTTTCATTTTTTTTATAATTTCTACTTTACCCGATTTTTAAACTATTTTTAGTGTCCATATGCTGTATACTTTAGGAAAAAGTTAAGTGCAACCCTATATTTCACTCTACCTGTTGCGTAAATGTCACATTTTACTAATATCATTAGCATCTAGATTTTTCTGTTGCCAATGCATACATCACTCGCCCGTTTGTGAAGCTGCTTTAGTTGAATACTTCGTACTGGTCGTCTGGCACGATAACCGAGGCTCAACAGCCAATAATGCACAGTTCTTGTAGAGATTAGACCCTGTATCCGCCACATGGATCGTAAGGCGTTACTACTGGCGATGTCTTCGTACGAGTTTTCCCGAGGCGTCTGTTTGTTTTCTTGGGTCTCCCAGACCTTGCACGACCTTTTACCTCACAAGTCTCTCTAATTTTATTTTAGATAGCCCAACTCACGACTGATCGCACTGTTAGATATGCCAGTGTCCTTCATCCCTATAATTCACCATCTTTGTCCTATCGATATTTCTTCTGTGAGCCATAGTCATCAATACACACTCTAGAATGAATACAGTGTGACAATAATAAACTGAGTTGAGTTTTTTATGCAGAGGGCAAAACGCTCTGGAAAATGCAAACTGACATTTTGACAACGCTTAGCATGTCCAGTCATGGTACTGTTGTGAGCTTACATGCTACATTGGTTTCACAATTTGTGGCCTAAAAGTATGCCTAGTAATGACTAATGCATGTTAACGCGAATATATGTCATACATTATAAATTTATATACTCTGAAAAAATGTCCAGGGTGGGCTTATTTTTTGCCCCAAGTATCCGTGTGTTAAATGGGCGCTGTAAATCAATCAAATTTCATTTCACTTGATTTCAACTTTGCAACATGATGGCGATTAAGTTTCTTAGATGTGCTTCAAAGCTGGATTAATACACTATACCACTGAATCAGTGTTGGGGTGGATACACTTTCCCAGGGAGTTACGGATGTTGTCTGCCTGCTTGAATGATTGTCAGGGGAGTTACGGATGTTGTCTGCCTGCTTGAATGATTGACAGGCCACATGTACTATCCGTTTATGTAGCATTTGTTCATCCAAAGCATAGATATAACAAAATTAAACACGTGACGTAATAAAAAATACAACACGTGGGTATGTTCCACTTTTTTTAATTATAAAAATTATACTGAATTATGGCAATAAAGCTCCTCTGATGGGAGGGAGGAAGGAGTATACTTTATATAAAATACAACATATCGAGGTAGAATCGATCTTGAGAATTGTACACTTATTGTAACAGACATTAAGACATCAAGATCTTAAGGCACACTGATCACTGGCCATTCTCACTTGATACATGCATACAACAACCGTTCTAATTCAACAATTTTGGGATCACCACCGACTGCGTATATGGTGCGATCGTTGGTGACGTAGGCGAAGGACACCTCGTTTCGTCTGTCGGCAAACGCGATATTCCCGCCATAGCCCGGATGCCCCACAATGTCCTCACCCTGTGACATACAACACGCTATTGTACACTATAATCAGGAAGAGAAGAGCACGGGAGAAATGACTACGAACAACCAATTCGATGCTCTCCTGGGATACGCTGGTCAATGGTACATCCAAACAATAAACAGTACGTACAAAATCAGTTCTCTTAATTTATCACCTAATTCAATGACTAAAAACATTGTCTTGCTAGATGAGTGACATTCACGTTGCATTCACCCAAGTTATATTCCAGTGACTGCTCCTCTGTTCCTAAACACCTCTAGGCTAACAAACACATGTATAGTATTAAACCAAGCCTCCTTAGTTAGATGTGGCAAGTAAAGGACTTAGTGGAAACAATATACACTGGATGGCAACTAGAGTGAGTACCCTGTGTTACGAATCAGTTTATAATTTGCTACCTTCACTCTTCGTATTATACAATGTGGCTGACACTGCAATGCACATCTGTCGTCTCGTATAAGATAACAAAACTTCTGTTTATTTTACACCAAATCATGCGTATTGCTAGACTTGCTCCAATAGAGGCATCCCATTATCTGCTCTGGAAAATTATACATATACGCTGTATATTGTAATTTATATAAATGATCCAAACAGAAAATCACTGAAACCATATATAGAACATTATTGACATTAACATCGTGGGGCAAACATTTCCAATGCAGACAATAACCAAGAAATGGGATAAATAATTTCAGCATATTTCCTCAATAGGTAATTCACACCTACCAAAGCATTCTTCATGGCCCACAGTCCCCGTCCATAGTTTGCTTCAATATCCAGCAAACTGTCGGTTCCACCGACCAGAGGTTCAATAAATCGTTCGATTGTGTCCACACTCAGAAGGTTACTGTCGTTTCTCGTGAGATGCGAGAACAGTTTAGCGATTGAGTTGGCTGTACCGTACCCAAAACCTGACACCCAAGGAACAGCAGCATACTCGGGATCATTTTTTGTGAGGGTCTGCAAACATCGAATTGTTACAGCCAAATGTGCAGTGAGTAGTGCAACCGTTGGATTTATACAAAAGAAACAAACAAAACTCTCGAGCAACCAAATAGCCCATAGCCAGCTGATTAACACCAATATATTTATGATAAAACACCAATAAGTGGTGAATGCAAGGACCTACGTAGGTTGAATTGATAATAGCTACGTGCTGCATGTACCAACCATACAAAGGTCAAGTACAAAATTTATACATTGCAAGCATCGGCCAATAAAGTCAATACCTTCGACATTGGGATATCACCCATGAATAGGATATCAAGCATCTACCCATTTCAGAGACAGATTTACTCTAGCAGTCAGGAATAAATGACTTGCGGAGGATCATTGCAGAAAAGTCGACCGGCAGAACCGTTTTGAACCCACAAGATTTTGGTTATGAGTCCAGTATCTATTATAAGACAAGTATGAAACTTGTAGACACATTAAGACATGACTGATATTGAGATGGGCGAGATGATTCAATAACATCAATGAGAAAGAACAAGATGCCAATGACACCTCTGAGGTGACCAACCTCATCACGTCTGCCAAATGGCTAAGCAAATGGTAAGTAAAAATACAAACATCAACAAAGTTAGCCCCCTTTAATCAGATTCCAAGACCAATCAAATCCAAACAGGCCAACCCAAGGACGTTTACTGCAAACTGTTATGTACTGCATAAAAAGTTTCAGTAAAAACATTGCCAGAAATTACCGCCTGGTCATGAGATGAGGATACCCAGAAAAATCTAAAAAAACACCAACCAGAGGGCATTCCTAAACAAATCTGCACCAACTGATTTTCGATTTTTGAAATAAAATGACATATACGTCATATGTTACGACACGTAGATGGATGGATGATGGATGAAGTTTGACCAGAATTGCTTACAGAAGCATAACCACTGAAATCACAATAGGAAACCAATTCATGAAAGAGAGGCAGAGAAAAGAACGAATGTCCTGAAGTGTACCCTACAGAAAGACATAAAAGGTCATATTTTATATGGCAACTGATAATTATTTTGTTAATTAATATTTTCAATTATAAAAGATGAGTGAACAATTGGTGCCCGATGTAAATGATAACATCTATTCAACTGATCGCTATATTTTCTGATACAATATTGACACTCTGCTGGAACCAGTGATTGGTAAACGTTGCAAGAGCAAGTTTTAGATAACGCATCGACCTCAAAGCATCGAGGAACCAACTGATCTTGACTCCACCAACATCACTTCGAGCTTTGCGGTAAAATAACTCGTAAGGCAAGCCGATGTGGAAGTCTATACCTGGCATCGTATGGTAAGGCATAATCTTTTTAAGATATTCTAACATAAAAAGTTAGTTTGACAGGACCAAAAGAAATATTTCAATCCTTGCCCTAAGTAAAAACTCAAAAGTTACGTACCATACGCATTTGCCAAAAGACACTGCTTCAGAAATGCTAGTACAGGCATATAAATTGGACACTGGCCTCCGTTTAAATTTATTAGTTTTATAGGCTGATTATCAAGGTAATCACTGTGTTGGCCAGTCACAAAACTAGCCTATGTGGTTAACAAATTGATGAGCCTCATTTAAAAGGGGTGGTGGGGGGACACCGTAGTGAAAAACCCACTGAGTCTGGGCAGATTATTGACCTTTGTCCATACACGCCACTGGCTCCATAGGCCAGACCGCCTACATACGTTGCACACTGTGCTAAGTCTCTGATTGCTGAAGGATATTTACAAGATGATGGGATAGCGAAGAAACGCTGTAGAGACATGCAGTGAGCTTCTGAAACACAGCGATCGGGTAATCACACTGGCCTCCTTAGTTCGTGACTAATCTATCAAATGTAGCACCTGGCAGTGCTTTTCATATTACGTGATATGGCTAACATGGCCACCGACATCTCTATTACATGACAAAGTGTAACAGTTGACACTAAAGACACTTTTTCATTTTGTACTTTTGAAAAACTTTCATAGTCTTTATTCTGTTATTTATCTGTAAAAAGTGAAACACGGCAAATATGCAATAATAAAACCAAAGAATGAACCCGGTATATTTAATGACTCATAACAAATACAATCGCAGAAAAAGGTCGAATCAACAAATATGCAAAATTTAAAACATACCAAAATTTTTAAGATTGAAATATTTAAGCAACATCCTATGATATAATGAAAAATGGATAAAATGCTCATATTAAAAAAATTAAATATCCAGGCCTGATATTATGATGGTAGGTCTCTTAAGATATGACCCATGCTTATAAAATGTTAATAAATTATTAGTGCATAATGATGGATATATTTCATCTTAGACCGTGTACTGGTACTAAAGATTATGTCGACGAAAATCCTGTAACTTTACATAAAATAAGTAATAGCATTTATGGACTGAACTGATATCCATGCCTCCCAGTTTTCTGTCTGTATCTCCAAACCAATGACAAATACTGAATTGTAGTGTAATGTCATACCGTTATCATATTCATTATGCACATCTGTGCACATCTATTGTCAGTGAATATGCAGTAATTGATTAATGAAGTGCCAAGCAACAAAAATGATAAAGAGGGTGAGGTGAAGATGTCAGATCATCTGGTGGTCATCTGCTGGTCATCTGGCTACACTAACAGTTCATAATAACCAGACTTCCCCATCATAAATAATAATTAGGACTCTACTGGAACAAATTCGTCATGATTTTTACAGAAAAATTACCATGAGGGAGAGAAATCTCATCCTGAAAAAACTGTCCAGCGGTCCTTCTTTCTGGATCCACGTGTCTGACAAGGGCATCGATATAAAATCCATATACGTAAGCTGCATAGCCGAACCGGGTTCCTAAAACATAACCAAAACCAGAAATTAATAATAACTGTCCAGACATCATAACAAACACATGATGATCACCTCAACTATAGTGTATTAATTGTAGTACATAAACAAGACTATTCTACAACAGTTCAAAACCCAAGTATATTAATACTTGTAAAAAGTATTGTCCTGTGCTAATTTACTAACGTCCACCAATGATATTTTTGTCAAAATAACAACCTCAGATAATAGTAAGTTAACGTTATATTTATATATCCCGATATTAATACATGCGTGAAAATTACTTAAAATTCAGTGAATATCGAATACATCGTGCTCGTTGTCTCAAGCAGGTAACTTTCTGGACATGCACATAAACAGTCATTGTGTAACATTTCTATCAATAGCAATGCACTGTTATTTTAATCATTCAAGTTCCAAAGTTTGCAGCTGGCAAGTTGTATGAATTGTGAAGATGTTAACCAAGGTTGTCAACACAAGTCTTCTGGGCATCAAAAGCGCAGTCGTCATGCAAGTCTTAGTATGAAATGAAATTAAATATATTTGATTTAAAATGCACTAATAGCATTGCTGTCTAACACACTTTACATCAATAAATATAGTATTTAAAAACATTGATATGGCCTAAGCATCGTTAGAAAATAACGCACATATGCACTCAAACACTAATGTAAAAATTTGAACAATTTTTTGTGGCTCATTATATACACTATTTATGTATGTATTTATAGGCTGATGTTCAGCTATACAGTCCTGCAATATAACTTCTTGTGTGGCTTATTATACACTACACATGTTCAGCTGTATGGGCCTGTAATATCACTTCTTGTGTGGCTCATTATACACTACACATGTTCAGCTGTACGGGCCTGTAATATCACTTCTTGTGTGGCTCATTACACACTACACATGTTCAGCTGTACGGGCCTGTAATATCACTTTGTGTTTGGCTCATTATACACTACACATGTTCCACTGTACGGGCCTGTAATATCACTTCTTGTGTGGCTCATTATACACTCCACATGTTCAGCTGTACGGTCCTGCAAAATTTCCCAGATCTCATTCTCCACAATCATCTTTATCCATCATAAAAATCCAAGTAGAACATAGGTTCATCAGTAAACATCACATGATGTCATTTATTACATGTCTTGTTTATTCGCTGTTGGGACCATTCGAGATGCTATCTGATATGTTGTGCTGATAGTGGTATGCTGACAAGAGGAAGTCAAGCTCGACATCCAGCAGTCCTCAATTGACTGTTTGTAATGGTAGTCTTACACTAGCAGCTTGTCTAACCTGTGATCGTAAATGTTAATGAGTGATGAAACAATTCTTTTAAACGGCCAGTCAGGTTAGTCACCAATAATGGTTGCTACCACAGTTTTATTGCTGAAATTCACTGGTGTTGTGAAGCCATTCCCGCAAGCATTGAATTGTGTTTGGTATAGGCCCTGTTTTTCTTGCCTTGTGGTATACAAGCCAGCCTCCACCCTACTAATAATTCTTTATTTTTCAAATTCACTAGTCTTTCGGGTCATTTTAACACATTGATTTTTTGTGTAAGCGAGTCATAACAGGACTGATCTTACATTCAGATTACTTTGCTTGGATACTCATACAAACACCTATATTATTGTCCATATAAGACAAATGTAACATTGGAAAAAAAGCACAAGCAGCCTCATGGGAGTGATTATGGAGAAAAAAGCATGATAGAACAGATGAATAAATAGAAAATGATTAACTTAACTTTAACAGTTCATAAAATCTAGACAAACCGGGTGGCCATACAGGGACTTGTTTCTCCAAAAGAGCATCTATCTTGTCGGTATTCCTCACCCATTGCATCACCACACTCAGGGGTATCTTAGGCTCCAAGGTAACCAGACCTGCCTATCGAAACATAGAAAGAGCACAAGACCTGACTGATGAAAAAAAAGGGTTACTGGAGATTTGAGATATTAAGGACAAAACCTGTTATGTGGCATTGGTCAGGAACTCTGCCATGTATGTATGTATTTATAGGCTGATCACGGAAGTAATCGTTGCGTGGGCCATCCTGTGCAAAGCTAGCCTATCAATGTGGTATTTATTTAAATATCAATGTGGTGACACGACAATTTGATTAGCCTCAGTTATAAGGGATGGATGGGGGAAACGCACATAGTGTGAAAAACCCACCAAGTCTGGGAGACAATTGACCTTTTTCCAATCACACCACTAGTTCCGAATGCCTACAGACAGGCTACATATGTCACACACTCTGCTAAGTCTATGAAAGGCTAATGGTTATTTACAATGGAATGATGACATAAAGGGAGGTAAGCAACATAGAGAGCACATAATTATAGAGCATCTGAAGCACAGCAAATGACAGAACCACACTGCAAGGCCTACCCAAGCAAAGGGGTGTAAGGCGTTTCCAGCCAGAAAAATGCCACAGGTGGTTAGAGCGGGAATTGAACCAGGGACCCCTGGATTCAAAGTCAAATGCTCTAACCACTATGCTAGCTGCACCCATAATAAATTTGCAAGATATCCAAATAAACCAAAATACGGAATGGCCACCACAGTTATGACACCTAGGGGAATTTGATAAAGTGACTACTAAAACACATTTTTCATGAATTCTGCGTCCATCTGGATGCATACATCCTCTTGCCCAACACCATCTGTGTTGTTTTCCTGGTCTGCAGAATAGTGAATAATTGACTTAGGATCACTGTGTATTAAAGAGATTCAAGTAAAATCCACAAAGACCTGGTGACTGAGGAGCATGTCAACTGAGATGTTCTGTTTACCATTCTGTCCAAACTCTGGCCAATAATCAGACACCAGGCGGCTGTAGTTGAGTTGACCTCTGCATTCAGCATAAATCTATATGACTGCATCAAATAACAAGTTACAATGAATGCAATCACCTTCTCATATTATCTATTGACAGAATAACACAGGATCATTTATTATTGCAACTACAGAGACTTTTAGAAATTAAATTAATGTTGCTTGAATTTTAATAGCATTAAAGTTGCATGGTCAACTAGTAAAACTGATTTTTGTCTCACCCAGAGTTAAAAGATACAAGATTACTGTATATGCGAATAAACGAAGTCATTCTTAACAGGCCGGTAAAGAGGGCCTAACGAACGAAGTTGAACACACACACATTGAACAGTTCATAATGAGTACGTAGACAATATACATCACAGGTATAAATGAATCTTGCTTAATCTGGAATTGATGTAAAAAATTACACGTACAGTCTAACCCGTTTAAGAAAACATGCATGGGGGTGCAGTATCTTTGTTAATTTAGCCGTACGTCAACTAAACCGATTTACACCAACAGACCTTAGAAAATACTATACACTAATGTTATTTTATGTACTCGGTACATACTGGTGCTAGAGTAGATCGTTAAATGAACAAGAGGCCCAAGAGGCCTCAGGACGCTCACCTGAAAAAAAAGAGAGAAAAAAGGATGGAAAAGAGATAAAAAGAGTTAAAGAAGACATAAAAAGTGTAAAAAAGAGATAAAAAGGTATAAAAAAGAGATAAAAAATATTTAGATATAAATAAGAGGCCAAAGAGACCCGACAATACCCATTCCGACACTAAAACAAGACAAGAGGTCAAAGAGACCCGACAATATCCATACAACACTAAAACAAGACAAGAGGCCAAAGAGACCCGACAATACCCATTCCGACACTAAAACAAGACAAGAGGTCAAAGTGACCCGACAATACCCATTACAATACTGAAACAAGACGAGAGGCCACAGAGACCCGACAATACCCATTACGACACTAAAACAAGACAAGAGGTCAAAGTGACTC
>WURV02217851.1:0-10619 GCA_011762755.2 Epimenia babai
CTCTTGCCTATGGTATTTGTGACTATTGGATTTGACCATCAAATGAGCTGATCACTGAATAACACATATACATATTATAATGTGGAAATCAGTACAGTGTTAACCCTCGAGTCTATGCAGAAGTTACTGCATCCCTTTAAGACACCGAATCTGAATCCTTAGATGTTCTCTATTCTAGTTGATTATGAGCAGTAAGATGACTTGAGGTTGAGAAAAAGAGGTAAGTGGTTTCTAAATGCAGCCTTTACAGAGGCAAGAAGTCATTGCATGACTTGTGTGTATGTTGAGGATATACAAACGCGCCATATACACGAAAAACCAGCATGGCTCGAAGATATATGTGCTTACAAGTAATTGTGGTTTTAACAGAACAACTACTGACAACTGTTGTCAGTTGATATATAGATTTTAGAGCTTTTGGTGCATTTTTGCTCCCCATTATACTTTTATCTGGTAGGTTTGACGTAATGAAAAGAAAAAATTATATGACATATTACATACTCTATTCTGCAGTCAGATCTATAGCCAATCATGTTGTATCAAACAAATCAGTAGTAATTGTTGTTTGTCGTATAAAGGTTAACTTGAATCGTATGAGAACACCCAATAGGGTTGTTAAAATTTTAATCCTTTGAACCCTGACCTCCTGAGTCTAATTTTCAGTATTCTTAGGCTCCTGAGTAAAATTCCACAATTTCATACATTACTTACAATTCACCAAGTTACAGTTGAACGTATACATATATTATTGATAAAGAAAACATCACAAATGTCTTCCCTTTTCTCTAATGCCAATTTCCTACCTCTGTGTAGTAATCCACCCAACAACTTGAGTCCTTTTGATGCAAAGGTATGCTTTGCATAATCCACATCGGATACAGCTCTTCGCCATGGGCAACGTCGACACATCCTCAATGTACCCGCGCTCAAGACCAACTATCTACTAGTGAAGGACTGAAGTAAATACCTCGAGCAGCGAGAGACGGTTCTATCAGCAAAAAGCTCTTTCATAGCATCTCTGCTCGGGCTACTCAAATCTCTATAGGCCAACGGGATAAGATGTCCGTTTTTGTTTTGATAAGACTTGAATTGAAAAGAGTGTATTATTTTGCAGTCTCGAAAATTACCGTAATTTATATACGTTCCATAATAAACATCACATTACTGTTTTTACGCGATGACACTGAAATCGTTAACTATAATTATAAACATACACGTCAATTAAACAAAATGTGATTATTCCGAAGATTTTCCAATAGATAGCCGTTATTGGTTATTTTTCTGAATTAAGATCTTGGCGATTAATCATTAATAATTATATTGTCGCATTCATTTTTCAATAGTCTGAAGATAAATAGATACATGATACATATGAACATAATCGTATGTGAATGTCGGTAGGTCTACCACGAGCATTCGGTAGGTTTCAGAAAAGGCATGGAAATGAAGAGGAACGTTGACTTACAGTAACAATCAGTAGTAGATGGCGTTTCAATAATTACACTTTTTTATGAAGTGTATCTTGAAAAGGTTCGTTGTAATTTCGATGCCGATCGATACGAGCCCCACAGTGACTAAAAATTACGGAGCCCGTTCCTACGTTATCTTTACACTTACTCTCTAAGTGCATAAGTTAGCACCATATCCACTACGAGTTCTGTGCTCGGGATAGACGGTGTACGTAATAGTACCATACAGAACGACAGAATGTCTTCTTACTATTATGGGTAACATTTCGATTATGGTACGTAAATTGATACAAACGGGTGATACGGACGGGTTATACGAAGGGAAAAATCCCTAAATATAAGAGTTGTCCGTAATGGAAAATATTGGCGGGATTTTATACAGGTCACGTGATAAATCATGTGACACCCTATTATACGACGAACATCGATTTTCTGTCGTCTGCATGGAAAAATGCTGATATCTACCATTTGATATACGGGTGTGGTAACCCTTCCTTGGCATCTCTACATATCGATTCGTCGTAGATAAGTAATATACTTGAAATGATAATATTAAGACGTGTTTTCGTACAAAATTATATATTTCAATTTACAAACGATTTTAACTAATACCATGTCCGTGTATAATGCTAATCACTAAGCCAATGTCAATCTGTGGTTATTTAATACGAAATATTCTTATTAAATGAGGTATACTCAGGAGATAGAAGCACGATCTAAGAAAGCTAATTGCACTAATAATTTACAGGTTTATAGATTATATAGTAATTATGACATAGTAATTATAAACTCTCTAAGAAAACTCTCCTTTAGGTTGAAGTGACAATGTCAGTAAAGCGCTTACACTGTGTTCTTATGCATTATATAATCAAAAAAATGGACACATAAATACCTATTGTGGAGTGATTATAGCAGCGTAATTCAATAAATTTCGTGCCCTTTTTTAATATGATTTTTATTCATTTATTCCCTCTGCTCTAGTGTGGTATTGATAGGTAATGTTCGGCAGTTCAGTTACATAGAATACTGGCAGGAAGGATAGTTATTCTGGCAATAATTATTTTTGTATACTAATATTGATGAGTTAACCAGAAGACTAAAACTGAATGAAAGTAGTAATTTAGTGATGTCATATATTTCACATATTTATTCAGTAGGCCGAGACCATTTTTGTGGGATTTCAACTTTGCGAGTGCTGCAATAGAATTTTTCCATTATTAAGCATTCAAATATAATTTATTACATATAAACCTTCATTCCATCTTGAATTTCGAGAATATGAAAAGTCTTAAAATTGTGAAATTAATTACATCACACAACCTTTTACAGTATATCTCACGCAGAACTCTAGAAATGCGTAAATGTACCTAACTGAACGCTGCTATGACTAGCAGGTAAATTTCCTACTCAATTTTTCCCAGGTTATTGGATAAGCACTGTACTATTTGCTCTCAGTTATTCTACGTCTTTGTTTCTGTACAGTCATATGAGTGAATTTTTAAATTTCCGGTATGAACTTGACAATGAATTAAATAATGGGTTAAATCCAGTTATGAGTTGCGCAGAAAGCAATGATAATTCATTAATGTCTTTTACTTAACAGAAAGATCCTCATCAGTGATAAACAAAACTGTGATTATAATCAAAGCTATTAATAGAACCAAACCAATGTTTGATGATCGAGTTGCACCCCTTTGTGACTAATTATTACACATCTAGGCTACTTTACAATGAGATATTTTCTGATGATGATCACTGACCTCTCACCTATGTTTATTAGTTGGGAGGTGTGTCCCGATAATTGAGTACTATTATAATGTTAAGTTCCTTCTTAATATTGGATGTCAGATACGGAAACCGAACACTAACTACTCTACTACAAGAAAAAGTCGGATTAGTGAGAGACAAATTTATATTTCACAACATAAATTACTCAAATTTAATCAAGGCAAATGCGATAGATTCAATGATCCATGCTCCACAATGCCTTATTAGTGTAATGCAAATTCCAAAGCAATACAGGGGTTATAAATAACATTATTGTTTATTATCATGAAAGACATTTGTTATCATCTATTAGACGCAAATCAACATTATGAACAGGTACAAGTTGTCCATATACATATCACGGTATGGCACCTATTTATTAATGTAGCTGAAACCTGTGTGGACTTCAGTGGGGAATTTATGATTCATTGAATGACGCTGCTAAACTGGTGAAAGGTACAAAGAGAGCAATTTATAAAATTTTCGTGGCTTATGGTAAGTTTTGCTGTTTTCCAATCATATTGAACTGATCTCATAGGTATTTGTCAGATGGTCATTTTAGGGAGGTGTGTGTGTCTGTCCACACCATTCGTATTCAAATATTTTTTCAATGTTGCCACATAGATTTGCCGCTACCCTGGAGATATGTGGAGATAAATGAAGGCTTCTTGATTTTGTCTATTCAAATGGAGACTGAGTTAATTTGCGTTGTACGGGGTATGCTGAAAGTTTGGGTACACGTGGGAGTTCATTGGGGAGCTGCTCCATCATTTTGCGAAGTGGATGAATTCATGCATCAAAAATGATGGAAAATATGTTGAAAATATTATTTTTAACATTACAATTGAATAAAATGGTGTGTTGATTTCAAGAAGTGTATGTTTTTAACATACAATAGCATATCAAAATAGAGTATTGAGACAATGAGTGGTTTTTTTTCTCGGTCAGACCCAACATGAAAATGGTGAGTCTGGAGCTGCTGAATTCTGCATACAACGGTGACGTGACCAGATTACGTAACACTCCGTACATCCACGAAGACATCACGGATGAATACCTGGCAAATTGCTTGCATTATGCGGCACGCAGCGGCAGTATTGCTACACTCAACTTCTTACTGCATGACTGCAGCTTCGATATCGAGAAACGTACAATGTTTGGATCACTCGCTCTGCACGAGGCTGCCGTGTGCGGTGAACTCAAGGTGGGCTAATTTTCCCGTCGTCATACCTTTGACAGATTTAATATCTATCATCTACCATGCCAAAAAATTAAATGAAATGATAGATGCCATCACTTCACTCATGAATTATGTTTTCAACCAGATTATGACGAAATTGCTGGGTGTCTATATACAAGGGCTTGTTAATTTCGTTAATGAAAACCACTGTCTTAAACCTCATAGCAATTTACTCATAATATTCTTATTAAGATTTTTTCACGTATAAAGATCAACAGTGCAAGTTTTGCTGGTATGAGGACTTACTGATTACTACATTACTAAACAATCACTGAATCTTGCCTTTTATTATGGGTGCAGGCAGTGAAGTATCTGTTGGATCGTTGCCCCGGTGACGAGGATATCACTGACCACTCGGGTTGTACAGTGCTTCATCTAAGTTCTCTCTACCGCCATACCCACCTTCTCCGCTGGCTGCTCACTCATACTGAGTGCGATGTCTGTAAGAAATCAAAAGCTCAGGCGTTACCACTGCATTGTGCAGTGGTGGGTGGAAGCCTGGACTGCGTACACTCCATACTCAACGTTGAGCCGAAGTAAGCTTGCCTAGACCTCGTATACTCTACCAACCCACCTAAGTGTTTGACACAGCCAACAAAGATCCACAATCTAGCAGTTGTCACTAAAGATCATTTTGACCTCGCATTAATATCTTGTCTCTTGACCAAGTGGGTGGTGTAACTCTGTCTGTCCACTTTAACACTGAATCTATTTTTCTGAGCTATACACTAGTATAAAGTAAAAGTGTTGATAGTTTCATCATTACACCATTTTTGTGACAGCGTCACTTCACTTGCTGTTCTTCACCAATTATCTTTATTATTCTTAAGTAGTGATTCCTCATGTAAAGTGTGTTTGACAGCTAAGCTAATAGGTACACTTTAATCAAATATATTTAATAGCATTTCGTTATTATTATCATCATCCATCTGCGATGTCCCGTGGCTAGACAAGACCACTCTCATAGCTCAGCACTCAGTTCTGTTCATCGCTACTATTTGCGTAAATCGCCAGAGAAAGAAACATAAATTCGACCGTTTATAGCTTGATGCCTTGTAGCTATACAGATTACAAGATCACTCTAGTGTTGTGTTACAGACAGAATTCCACCATCTAGAGAGCTTAAGTCAAGGCTTCCGTACACAGTGGTGCATGGGCCATGGGCCACGCATCATCTCAGTTATTGATCACAATATTAGCAGCATTCACTGCCCTTACCACAGAGGCACGATTGCTTCCACCATTCTACGCCTGATCATGTGTAGTCTGCATTGATTATTTACACACCACAGACATAATATGTCACATTTAATGAAGCCAATGCCACAGTGAATGATTACATCCTATTACGAGATGTGCTATAGCAGCACCCACTAATCAGCCAAGCCATAGATTCCTTTATTCTGTTATTTACATATTGTACCTATTTGATACCGATCGACATGTATAATTGTTTAGTGTATTTTAGGTGTATATTATGACCAGACCAAGTCTGACACCCACAGTACATTATGGTGACCATTTTCTTCCATAAAGCTATTCCTTTATCTGCACCAAAGAGCTATTAATAGATTTGTACGAATTTCATTAAGATTGAAAATGAGGGAATAAATGAATGATTAGATTTTGGTGATGGCCTCCATCACCTTCTAATGTAGAAATTTTTAAAAAGATTCAGGAATTTTATGAAGGATTACATGCTCAATGCATGGGTATATAATCGCTCTTGTGAGGCATGTGCTCATTGAGTGCTTGTTAATGATTGGTGTGTTACTTGAATGTGTATTGGATTTCTTAAGATATCCTAGGAGATCCTTGAACAGGCAGGACTTCCACATACTTTTTGGACTTTTAACAAGCGACCATTGATATGAACAGTTAATATATTATTAATATATATCTATTTATAGAAACAAAGATAATTCACATTTTTATAATATCACATACTGGAAAGGAACATTACCGTGGAATTGTTACATCGCCCGTTTTAGTTGGATACATCGCGACATGCGATGAAAGTAATTAGGTATCTAATAAATCAGATATTTTCCCAAAGCATGTACCAAAAATGTGGAAAATCTTTATGCACAAAGACTATTCAGGCTCTTTAGTTGGTATAACATTTACCTAGCATTATCATTGTCTGTCTTTAGCAATGTTCGATGGTTATACTTGTAACTTTTTTATGGATGTGTTATAGACATTATAGACAGTGTTATCTTATTAGTCTTACAAATGTATATTTCCGTTCATGCATATATGTGTTATGGGTCTGTTGAAATAGTGGTATATGTAGGGGTATATGTGTGTTACACATGTATGAGCACAGACATACCACCCTGTTACAGGTGTGTGGATACAGACCTATTCCTGTCCATTACAGGTGTGGGAAGACAGGGATACACCTGTGTTACAAATGTTGATGTGGATATCTACCTGTGTATTACCAGTGTGTAAATGCAAACATATACCTGAGTATTAAATGTGTGTGCGTATACCAGCATATACCTGCATGTTACAGGTGCGTCGATGCAGGCATGGAAGGCAGCGTGACAGCTACATACCTAGCAGCACAACATGGCCATGTCGATATCCTCAAATACCTGATACATGACTGTCAAGCTGATGTCACGTTGCGTTCGTCTGATGGCATGACGTGTTTACATGCTGCTGCTGAAGCATCGAACCTTGAGTGTGTCCAGATTCTGGTATATTCTACATCTTATCACAGTGCCTTCAAGTTTTTTTAGTAATGTAATACAATTTTTTCAATGTAATGTAAATGCAAACTTCTGAAGCGCAGAAATTAGCTATAAATAATATATTTATACATTTTGTATTTGTTTTGCTAGGACTTCTGCCTATATACGTATATACAAGATCGATTTGTCCGTGTTGCAGACGCAAAAGCAAAATGTCATCGCAATCTTGAAGTTACGTCACAAGAAATGGCGATGCGTAGACTTTCTTGTAAATGATCACTCATTGTCCATGTTGATGCTGCGTTTTATGTAACTGGATAAACTATCGCCATTTTGACCTATTGGAGTCACATGACTGTTGTTTTCCCACAGATAACCACTGAAATCTATATTGCATCACTAATTTGTCAAAAATTACTATGTTAAAATACCTGATATAAAATGAACCTCGGTTGAATTTATGCATTCTTGCAATAAATTTAGTAAAATCATTTGTAAAATAACACAACTAATTTTCCAGTGATGAGGCATAGTTTGAACACTATGTTCTTTTTAGATTTCAGTTTTCCCATTGAAACTTTTATCGTTGCTAATGAGAAATTATAATTCAATAATTATTTAATACATACTAGCCTATTTGTAGATTATACTAGATCTATCACCATGAGTCTATATTAAGCGGTAAGGTATATATTTTTTGGCCTATTGTGTACTGTTTATGTAACTTTTATCATTTGAAGATTTCGGAACTGAAACTGAGTGAATGATGTTAAGATTTCTGAAAATTGAAATTCTGATTTTTCTGAAATTTACACTTGTATCTATTTTCTATTTCTGTTGCATGCTTGTTAACAACAAATAAATTTTTAGTGCTCACACAAATGGTTTAATTGGGTTAAATAACGAATCCATTCCTTCCATAAATCAGTGATTCCATAGATGACGAGTAGCCATAGGCTGTAGACAGAGAAGTGTCTAACAGTCGTCTGCAAGGTTATTTTATCACGTAATTTTCGTGACACATATTTTCTTTACTTGTCCCAGGTTGACTGTGGATTGTACATCGATGATGAAGATCTTGATGGACGGAATGCATTGGATTACGCAGAGATGGCCAAAAATCGTGAGGTACTAAGTTGGTTGATGGAGAGGTACAGCGAGGTCGTGATAGCCAGAAGGGTGGCGATAGACAGCCATCCACCGCGGGTGAGTTTACACATAATAAATGGTCTGGTAATGTATATATATATGTATTTATTTATAGGCTGATTACCGAAGTAATCGTTGTGATAGGCCATCCTGGATCCTTATACAAAGCTAGCCTATTAATGTGGTTAACATGGCAAACTTATTAGCCTCACTTATATTGGGTGGGAGAAAAACACCTAATGTGATAAACCCATCGGGTCTGGGCAGACAATTGTCCTTTTTCCATTCACGCCGCTGGTTCCAAATGTCTACATACAGGCTACATATGTCGCTAAGTCTATCATAGGTCAATGTTTATTCACAATGAGATGATGACATAGCGCGGAGGTAAGCGACATAGAGATGATATATAGAGCATCTCAAGCACAGCAAATGTCAGAGGGAAAAAGCCCCAACAGAACCACACTGCAAGGGCTACCCAGACCACTGTGGGCAATAGGATTGAAACCATTTGCAGCCAAAAAAACGCCACAGTATACAGGTTAGAGCGGTATTCGAACCAGGGACCCCTGGATTCAAAGTCAAACGCTTTAACCACTACGCCAGCTGCCCCCTAATGGTATGTTTAACCATCCAATCTGGGTTGGCTTGGTGTGGTGAGAATCATTGTTAGAGAAATATAGTGACATTATTTGGTGCAGATTGTACATTTCATTTTGTGAACTTTTAAATTTCTGGGAAATACACATTTGCTCATTGATCCAGCAACATTCCTTTTGTCTTGATAATCCAAATCTTGCATAAGGGGAATAATAATTTTTACTAATATAGTACATTACTGCCCTTGAGCCATCTAGTTCATCGTCATTGATCCTTGACAGATTACATGTGTACATTTGTTATCAGTGCTTATCAGTATTCAAACGATACTGAAAATATCATTTTTATCAGAGATAATTGCGATGCGTCGTGATTTCCTCAAATTGTCAAAATGGACATTTATTACCTTTCTTTTCTGCTGTTTTTATATTTTCAAAAAGTAATCAGATACGTACGATGTACCTCCATTCCTACGTGCTCCTGCGCAGACCTGCACACATACAGGCATGCGTACATACATGTTACAGACATTCTGTCTATATTTTCATCAAGTTACTAAATTATGAAAAATCTTCTGTTTCTTTAGGAATGAAATCACCCCAAATAGTGTGTATCAATCCACCAGTGTACGAGCCTGCCTGACCCATTCTCCCCACCGTGTTTATTACATGACTGATATTCTCATTGGTATAAAAGTGTGTCTATACTACGGATGTAGGAAAACCAGTCATTTGTTTTGTCATCTTCTTTGTGACATTTAACTAAACGCCAAACTCCACATTCCATTTTACATTTCATTTACTCAGACATTCATGGTATGTTATCACCTTATTATTTCCAGATAAGTAAACCACCTTATAATTATAAAATAATAACTTTCTTTTCTACATGATGTCAATTCATAAAGTCATTAAAGACAATCCATAAATATGTCATTAATTAACTTACCGGTAGTCAGTACTCAGCAAAGGGCTATATTAATATAATTTTGGAATATCTTTTATCGTCTTGTAATTTTCTTTGTTACATTTAATGTACATTCGAAATAAACTCACAAGTTAGCAAAATAACCTGAATACCTGAATACCTACAGGAAAAAAGCATTTTATAATAAACAAAAGCACCTACTTTGTATTCTGTACAGCTTGATGTTTATTTGGTTATCTTATTATATATGCATTTTTCAACACCCATAAAAATACATGAGAGTAATGGATTTAATATGTATTATTGATCAGGTTAGGCAAATCCAGGAGTTATATAGGATTCTGTTGCGGTATCTTTGGCTAGTTAGTGAAATGAAATGAAATTTTTATTGATTTATAGTACGCTTTTAACACATGGCTATCAAAGATACTTAGTGTTCCTCGAAATGTCCGATGGCCTAACGTACAGTTATAAGACATGCAACTCCAGATCATTATAGACCCTCTTCCTAATGGAACGTCTTTCTTGATGTTCTTTGTGCAAAAAGATACGCCACGTTGCCTCCAAACTCGATTTCTACAGTCGTTTGCATGCAGAAGAAAGCGAGCCTCATCTGAGAGATGAACATGAACCTTTCTCGATGTCTGCAGGTTCCAGTGTTCCATCACTCCCTTCTCGCTCGTTTGTAAAGCCGCTTTAGTTGAATACTTCGTACTGGTCATCTGGCATGATAACCGAGGTTCAACAGCCGATTGCTCACAGTTC
>WURV02217862.1:0-10618 GCA_011762755.2 Epimenia babai
TATATATAGAGAGAGTGCCACAAAAGCAAAAAAGGAGCAACGTGTTCAACAATGTATATCTCGTACATTTTTAACCAATATACTTTTAAATTCACAGACATATTTATCCATCCTATCTTTTGTACAGTGTTAAATATCAGCATAAAATATCCATGAATAACAGATTATCACTAAACTTAATGAAGGATGTCGTAAAATTGGGTTTCAAAACTTGTTTGCTATCTACACTAGCTACCACTTTACCAGACCATAACTCTTCCTGTTGTTAATATTTGTGTTAAAATGTTGGTATAGTTATATATCAGCTTCAACTGAGTCTCTGCTGCAAAAATTATGTCACAAAATGTACATCAATACCTGTGATATCATGCTGTCTGTGGCTACACAAATTTTTAAGTAAAAATTGTTTGAACTGCTTTTGATCATGCCTTCTTACAGGATTTTCCAGTAATTCAAGTATGTAGAGAACATGGCTGGTGGTCAGCAGTGCGACTGTTAAACTGAATTCCCAGGACATATGGAAGACTAGACAAAATCATAGGAAAGATAGACACAACTGGTACAACAGAGCGCATCAGAGCTTCTGGAAGCCAACGTGCAGTGTCAGGACAATGTGGCTACCGTGGAGGAATTAGTGCTAAGTCAGCATGACAATCCTGGCTCTCATGTATGTTCACGGGAAACCAAAAATCACACTGGTATATCAAGAACCTTGGTAAGGAGAATAAGAAAGTTTGATTTAAGACTATAGACTTTTAAGAGACCCAGAGTCCAAAAACTGACTGATAACAAGGGGCAGCGTCGTGAATACTCACAGAGGTTACTTGACAGATTCTTCCAAGGTTCTGTTGGAAGAATTTGGTTTACAGATGAATTTTGAAATTTGTTTACCATATGTTCACCAGTTTATACACAGAATGACCGAGAGTACTCTATAAAGTACTGCATAAATGTTGAATAACGCCCGAGCGACTATTAAAAGAGTGACTGCATTTCTCACAGAATATGATCTGGGGTGTCAAGGTTTGAAAAAACCCGTCTTATATTTATTGATGAGAATGCCTACAGAGTATTACCGCTATCGTGTCTTGCAAGAAGGACTATTACCTGACTATTCAGAATTTGACAATGTTAAAGTTTTACAGCAGGATGGTAATAATACCGAGTTCCTAGACAACAACGTGGCAGATAATATTGAAACCGAAAATTGGCCGGCGAATCGATAGGATTTAAATGCGGTAGATTACATAATTTGAGCAGCATTGCAGGAACGGGTGTACATGTGAGCAGAAATTCACAACAGAAAACAACTATGTCAAAGGAAAGTTCATGCCCTAAGATAATTTCTCAGCAATTATCTGATAAGGCCATTGATGAATCGAGAGCGCAACTCGCTGCCTGTGTTCAACAAGGAAGGCATATTAAGCAGTTTTTCTAATTACAGTAAATTCCCTTATAGAGTATACAGTTGCTAGGCTGATGGGATCTGGAGCCTGAAATTGACATGACTACGTTCTTTGTAACCAGTTATGGACACCCATTTTTATGATATCCCTCAAAAAATTAAATAGAATTCTGTTGTTTTTTATTATTTTATGTTGAAATTGTGTATGTCATCACACTTTTATATCTGTCTTTTGAGTTTAGAAATATATTGGTTGAAAATTATACGAGATATACATATTTAAACACGCTGCCCCGTTTTACTGGCCCACCGTGTATATATCGTGGAGTTTTTGGACGGTTATTCGTTACAAGTGTTCACCCCAATGTATAAAACTTGTTACTATCGATGTTGTATGTATAATACTTCCAAAAGTTATTAATTTATTAGCTGACGTGTTACTTGCAATCATTATTAAAGAGAAAATAAATTACACCAATGATTCATATAAGTGTCAGCACATTTATCATGTTACAGAATATTCAATGGAATAATAACTTAAACATTCATATTTGTGATTTGGGCGCACCAACCTTGTTCATTTCCATATACTAAAAGTAACTATATTATCTCTTTATTAAAACACACAATGACTATTGTGAACCTTGATAAATATTCCTATTTATTCTCCCTCACGCAGTCTCCAGTGCTGATGATACAAGAGAAATCCAATATGATCAAAAACTACAAACTAGAATGAATGGCCATCAGTACTATGAACAATTTACAGAAATATTCAACTAAATGATAATATATATGAAATAATGGCTAACCCATGCTAAGAATATGCAAGGAGTCTACTTATGCAGGACTTCATGACTACCACTTTAAACCAACAGAGCACCGGACAGGTTATCTGTAAGTGGTGGGTTCGAGTTCATCGGAGGCATAGATTTTTTTCTGTGCATTTCTCTCCAGCTATTCAAAGAACTAAGTTGGCTACCCCCTTTAATACCACTCTAAACACATTACTTTAATATGTTACTAAAATCAGAATAGGGAGGTTCCTGTAAATGCGGTACACCATCCATTAGAGGATACCTACAAAATACGTCAATACTGTGATGACCTCTACTTAAGGTATTCCTATTTAGACCTCCATTTGAGGCTTTCTGATTCACACTCATAGGATGGGGTGATTTTTGGTGAAGACGACAATTAATAGTTTTATGATAAACAAATCTACGATTCGGAAATCTCATACACACATTGGTCTTGGAGTCTGCCAATGTAGGCTGGCTTGGGAGGCTCTCACGATTCGAAATTCTCATACACACATCGGTCTTGGAGTCTGCCAATGGAGGCTGGCTTGGGAGGCTCTCAGTGGCAAAAGCGTTCTCCTCATGATCGAGAAATGGCTCATCAGTGTCATGCCACTGGATGTCCTAAAATAATAAAAAAGTATTGCATGCCCAAACTACGTTTTATGCATAACTACAGTTATATTGATATTAGATTCTATTACAGGTAATATATTCCATAAGTCCTATATCACAAATATTAAATAAAAAACCAGTCATTACAAGCCCACAAATTAGTGCGTTATATTGGTCATAAATATACTCTTCAAAAGAGAAATATAGAAATTTTATATACATTACAATAAATACTACAGATATAGCATAACAGAACAATTACAGGAGGCCAAAGGATTACAGAGGTTCTTCGGGATTGTTTTGAAGGAAAAATACAAACATCGCCAGAAATTACTTCCTCTTGGCCCGATTATGATGATATGCTGAACAAGTCTAATAGGGACCAACACGAGGACAATATCCGCCAAATGGCAATGCTGTGCAATAAATAGATTTTAAGAAGATCTTTTAAGTAAATATTAACATCGGAGGGACGAAACGGACAACAGATCACGCCCTATCAGAAAAGCTCACTGAGCATTATAGTTGCCTTTGCATCTACTCAAACTCGTTAGCCTAACTGTCAAATCACGTGACTGACTTGAATCACTATTATAGTTTTTAACTTGAAATGAGCAGAGAATTATATATTCAAAAAAGACATGTCGCTATGAAACGTCAAGCTTCTGGAGATGAATCTCGTATTCCTAGCTGCTTTATGGCACCCTAAAGTTATGCCTAGGATCACAGAGCATGGCGAAATAACGCCATAAGACGTTTGGAGGCCAATAAATCGCAGTTTGCTTTCGGAAGACATTTCAATGTCTACTGTTCTACTGTCCTACCTCTCTGAGAAAGATATAGTAAACATTGGCGAACAGAAGACTGGCCCAGGAGTTAGCTGACTGGGTGTTACTCCAACAACTCAAGACAAATGTTATAATGTCATTGATGCGATCGCTTGACAATTTGCCACATCTACTACATCCTCACTACCAGGACTACGTGAGATATCTGACCAAATTGTTAGAAATTGTTTGTGTGCTGCTGGAATTCATGCATCGCGGCCTCATTGTGAAATGAATTTAACTCGATGTAATCGAAAGAGCATCAAAGTACTTGCGCATGGGCGTAAATACAGAGAACTTTAAGGACTTTGTTTTAATGAGCTGACCAGTGACATAGTGTATCAACGTGGTTTGGTAGCAGCAGTGTCATGCTCTGGGGTGCGATATCGAATTATAGAGGAATCAATCTGGTTCCCATAGACGGTAATTTAACAAGTCAGTTTCAGTGAGTGATATTGTGATGAAATCCTAGAGTCACATTAACTACCATTCATAAATGGACAAATAAACGCCATCTTTCACTATAACAATTCACGTCAACATGGCGCCTGTATCACAGTTAAGTTTATTGCTCGAAACTACTTTCTCCCAGCTTTTGTTCAGGTGTGACTTTGGAACCCATGGAGCAGAAGCTTTTGACATCTCCAGTTTTGTATGCAGAATATTATGAACTCACTCCTCGGATCTACCCATTTCAATAGCTATGTGAATAAAAGTCGTCCATCTCCCATCACTAGCCCGTGCTCGATGTTTTCTTCGTTCGGTGAACCTCATGACCTTACAGATCTCGGTTCATCTTCAAGAGCCCCGCTGGCTCGGTTAAACTTGGCAACAGAAAAGTTCAACACAGCTGACATTTGTCAAATGTCTACTACTATTCATCCAAAGGATAGAGTTAATGATGTCCGAAGTTCCATTGTTATCTTTCAGGATAGGCCTAGATCAACTTCTCAAGTGACGCTTGTACTAGCCTGAAAGTGTACTGCCAGTTATTCACACTTGATGAACACATTTTTTTTTGCAATTTTATTTTCACCTAAAAAAATTTATTTTCTCGATTTTGTCGAAATGCTCTCCATAAAAACGAAATTGATTAATAATTACCTGAAGTGATAAAACTTGCATCATAAAATAATCATTGTTTCTCTCTAATGTTAACTGTTCATGATATCTTAGCAAGGTGTAGTTTATAATGTACAATATTATATCAGTTTCAAATTTGAATCATATAACATTCGAGAAAACTGCTTTTGAATGTACTCCTTACAAACAACCTGTTTATCTCGTTTCCTTCTGTTGCCCGTCAGCATGGGTTGCGTGAAAGAGCCTGGATGAGAAGAATCTGGTATAGTTGGCTGGTTTATCTGAACTTGACCTGATGACTCAGTGTTGGGCCATGCAGAATCTGGCTGGTGGGCTGTATCTTCCCTAATCACATCAATGGGTACTGGCTTATATGAGTATTTACCAGTTAAAACTTAAAAAGATACAGAAAAAAATAAAAAATAAGTCAATTTTATTTTAAACATCTAATACTGAAGGATGGTACTGTGAAGACTATAATCTCTTGTTTATACATGTCTATCTACAGATGACATTCACGCAAGCATAATAATTTTATACATTAAATATCATCGAAAATAGTTCGAGAATGTCCATCGGCCACGAATGAAATTTCAAGTACAAATGACATCATTATAAGATTGATCCCCAGTTACTCCAATATGGACAATGAGGAAGCAGACGCCCCTGTTAGAAAAGGCACGCAACACAATGGCAAAATGGCAATAGGCGCAGAACCTAATTTACCAATAGCCCATAGCTATAAAACCAAACATGAAACAACATTCACAGTCAATCCACAAAAATGGGTAGTAACAACTAGATTGTCGCCATGCGCATCTGCACACCTGGCTATTGCTACGTATACATTATAAAAGCAGCAACCACACCAATAAATGCATGTTGTTTGAGGAAGATACTCTATGTCATTGGGTCTTGCCCAGTGTACTAACCAGCAAGAAATTGTACCTATCCGGCTGTGAAAAAATTATAATGACGTTCAAAATATAACAATTGAGTCGATTGTTAAATTTATCAATAAGACTAAGAGACTTCTCATTGGTATGATTGACAGCGAACGTGATTTCTACTAATGCTGAAGAATAATACACATTTAGGGCAGCCTTGTAAATGGCCAGCTCTGGCACAGACAATTCTATCGGAATAGGCCTATTATACCATACACTGGCACCTTCATTCATATGTCTATTTGTACATACATGTTTCATATATGCTCCATCTTCCACACTTGCAATTTTTCATGCAGTGTTAGGATCGAAACAATAATTATTATACTAACAATAACTATAATAATAACAATAATTAGAAAAAAACAATAATTATAACACTAACAATAATTAAAATAATAACAATAATTATAATACTAACAATAAATGGAATAATAACAAAAATTATAATAATAATAATAATATTAATAATAATAATAATGATAATTTTAATAATAACAAAAATTATAACAATAACAACAGTTATAATAATAACAATAAGAATAATAATAACAATAATTATAATAGTGACAATGATTATTATAATGACGATAGTTATGACAATGATTATGATAATTACAATGATTATGATAATGACGATGATTATGACAAAGACGAAGACTGTGACAATGACGATGAGTATGACGATGATTATCACGATGACGATAATAGTTTTTATAGTGCTTCTTAAAACATAGGTATGTTGTCAGATACACTTTATAGTCATAATATGTTGAAATAGAATCGATATGTATGAAAGAATTATAGGATACACAAAAACAATACACGCCAAAAAAAATATAATTATAACAAAATAAACTAGGGTGTTACTTATAGCACTTATCAAAAAGATATGTTTTAGTGAGTGATTTATATATAGATAGAAAGAAATGCACAGAAAAAACATGTGATGGGATTCATAGAACCACATTGGCTACCCCTATTACGATCACACTATATATAGATAATTGAGCCATGTTTCGATTGCTTGATGGAAGTTCATTCCATAGCAAGGCTGAAGCAAAAGTGAAAGAGTATACACAGAAAATACGTGGTGATACCAGATATGGCGCCGTTGATTGACGGGTAGATCCTCCAGTGGATGCAAGCTGGTGAATTACTACAGATGGCTTTATGTGTTAAGATCATAATTTTAAATTGTTTAAATTGTGAAGCGACTTCAATGTTGGCATGATATGTGCAATACGAAGAGTAAATGACAATGATTGAGCTGCAGAGTTATGTTGTTTTTGGAGCCTTTGTAGTTGATAATTTGGTATAACGAAGAGAATCGAGTTGCAAATGTCGACTTTTGAAGTGATAAGGGAGTGTATGAGTACATGGAATGATGCATGAGGTAAATATTTGGAAATTGAGGGATGTTCCTAAGATAGTAATATGATGCGCATAAAATACTACGAATATGATTGTTACGGTCAAGGTGACATTGAGAGTGAATAGTGATATAGAGAGTAATATCAGGAAGCACCTGTTTGAATGTTTTAGGTGTTAGAAATATGAGTTCTGTTTTTGATGGATTTAATTAAAGTTTATAGAAAGCGATTGTGAAATATCAGAAATTAAATTTTCAAGAACATTGATGGCCTCGGTTACAGAAAGTTGGTCTCTAAAGTTACGGGCATCGATTGCTATGTATCATCCGCGTAGCAATGCTATGATACATCATTACACTCAAAAACATCCTGCATGGGAACACGATTACATGAGAAAAGAATTGGTCCTAACACACTTCCCTATGGAATGCCATATTTAAGTGCAGGGGCTAGAGTTAAGTACATTGATCTGGAGTAGAGTGTGCTTGAAAACTATATTGGGGCGTGCTGAGGTAATATATGTTGTGGTGAAGTTAGCTTCAATGTGCTAATTATTTTATTTAGAAAACAAACATATTATAATATTATATTGCACTGAATATACCATCAATCAATTGTAAAAGTCGATATAAGTCCGGCCTGCTATGTACACAATATTATTTAAAACTTACCCCAAAGTTATTCCTTGACTCAAGGTGTCATGACATGGCTCTGTAATAGTGTCCTGATATATTCTTGTGATGTCATCCAAGACAACAGGTTCTTGGGGCAATGCATCATGTAGACAGTGAAGGTTGGCAATTAAGCCAGGTATAAATTCATCAGTTAAAGCATCAACGCATGCAATATTTTGTAACAGTTGATATAATAGAGTCGTGTCATTCATATATTTACATGTGATGATCTCCTTTGGATTTCTTAGAATCCCAAGAAGAACGTTATCTAACTTGTTTACAATGTCTTTAGAAATGTTGCAGATTTGCAATTTGTCATCAACATTCAATTTTTCTGGAAAAGTTGCGAACTGCAAGGGTTTGTCTCCCTTTGTGAAATTTCCAGTAGCACCATTTGTAGTTTCAATTCCTTGCTTTTTTTCAGCATCTCCAATGGCCAAAAGCTTTTTTGGTTCCAAAATAAGAGAAATGATATTTCGAACAGTCTCTATTTTTCTATATACGCTAGCTACTTGAATATCAATAATACTGTCTCGTTTTTCACCATTAATGATGGATTCCTGTGCCTTCCTTAACTCCATAATCTTAATGCGTTTGCATTCATCTATTATTAAAGGTTCTCCTGGGTCTTCATCATCATATGAGAAACTGCCATGTTGCGATGCCAGTTGTCGTTGTAGATCATCAAGTGAGTCCACATAGGTAATGTTTCTCAGGGCCTTTTGAAGACTTTCTGCGATAATATCAGCTAACTCAATAAAATTGTTCAGACTTTTCTTTTTTTCAATTAATGGACTTGATTTTGTAGAGAACCTCTCCCAACGTTTTAGTTTTTTCACAGGGTGTGTAGGTTTAATTGGAAGAGACAGAATTGGAGGAATGGGTTTCACATTTTTTTGATCTGCAGATCCCTCCAGCGAGTCTTTATTAAAAACAAGTGCATCAAACTGAAAATTCATTAATAGAATTGTACATATAGAGGTAATTATACGCTGATTACCAGTTATTATCTCAGCCATTCCGAGCCCCTTGTAAAGCTACCCTACAAATTGATTAGCCTCATTTATAAGGGGCGGGGGAAAACTACCTACTGTGATAAACCCACTGATCCTGGGTAGACTAATGACCTTTTTCCATTCACGCCACTGGTTCCAAATATCTACAGGCGGGCCACATACGTCGCACACTCGTCTCAATCGATGACAGTTCATTGTTATTTACAGTGGGATGAAAATATAAATGGGAGGGAACATCGATAGAGCCCAGCCACACAAGCCCTAACGGTGCCACATTGCGAGAGCTACCCACATCCCCATGGGCACGGAAGTTTAACGCGTTTACTGCCCATAAAACGCAACCTTTAGCATACTGGTTACAGCGGGAGGTGAACCAGGGACCCTTGGATTCAATGTCAAACGCTCTAACCACTACGCCAACTGCCCTCACGGAAAGCAATTAGGTAATATAATGATGTAAAGAACAAGGAAAAGACTGTAGCACCTTATGAGACTACCAAAAGTTTATTGAAACACGATATTTCGCAGAAACAAGGAATACTTTATCAGGTGAATGAGTGAGAATAAGCAAAATACACATTTATATAGCACAAGTACAGGGGTATAAATACCTCTGTACCTCTTGATACAGTTGATTCTGAAAATGCGACCAAACGAGGGAACAGTAGTATATTGTCCTGGTCATGACAACCCAGCTGATTTCATGTCACGACATCCAGACATCCAAACACCTAATATAAGAAAACGAGTCACACAGCCAAGGTCGCTGAGAAATACATGAACTTCGTCATTACGAATGCAGAACCCGACGCTACGACGCTGACTCAGAAATGGAAGGACCAATGACGAATCGCTTACCTTGGTTATCAAAGCCATAAAAACAGATAATTGGAATAACACTAAAGGTGACAGTACAGCACAAAAGTACAAGATACACAAAAGTACAAGATACCAGAAAAACTAACATACGACGACAAATTGTCGTTACGCTATACACAACTGTGTATTCCACAAAAACTACAGCAGAATATAGTGTTATCAGCGCATCAAGGCTCCGTGAAGATGCAACAGTTACTATGAGAAAAGTATGGTTTTCCGGTTGGACCGTCTCGTGGATGACATTGCGAACTCATGTATTGCATGTCAAGCATGTACACACAGTAACAGTAGTGAAACACTCTCCATGACGCAGCTACCGACTTATCAAATGTATGTATTAACTAAACTTCAGTTGTAGATTAGAATATCGTTTATGTATTGTTAATCCCGACATCCATGAATAACGCCATTTTATAACAAGATATATACAGTTAAAATAATTTTCATTACCTTAAATTTTCTTGAAACAAAAATATAACAAATTTTATCCGAGAAAGGAAAAATGTAATGTCCTAGAACCATAACAACTTTATCACTCTACGTGAAAGCCATCGTTAGCTCCCTTAGTCCAATTAAACATCTATTTATTAGGTAGTCAATGAGATCACAGCTCTTTTCACCATAATCTTACACTATACTGTATTGTCCATAATAATAAAGTTGCTGAGCCATGCTGCGTGTTTGATCATCTATTTCCTAACTTGCCTCTCTGTGTAACATTAGGCTACAAACATAAAACATTACAATCGTCGTTATCATCATCGTCATCACCATCACGATTATTATCATTAATATAGTTATTTTCTTTATGATTATAATTATAATCACGGCTGCTGCCAGCAATGAGCGTTATGGAGAGTGAGGCAGTGTAATAGGCCGTTTACACCCAGATATTATAATTTATTCATGGAATACCAAGTTTGATTTTGAACCGTATTCCTTGTGTTTTTCTAGTTAATCATAGCAACCATAAATTTGTAAAGTGTCTTTGATAGCCAT
>WURV02217884.1:0-10614 GCA_011762755.2 Epimenia babai
TGCTGTAAGTTTGTGTTGTGATGTATGCTGTAAGTTTGTGTTGTGATGTATGCTGTAAGTTTGTGTTGTGATGTATGCTGTAAGTTTGTGTTGTGATGTATGCTGTAGGTTTTTGTTGCCATACATGCTGTGTTGTGTTTTGACTTGTGATATGTGTTGTAAGATTGCGTAGTGGTCTCTGAAACATTTTATAGGTTTGTGGAAGGTCAGCCAAAGGAAATTCAGTTTAAGTTGCTTTTGGATGACAAATACACAAAGGTAAGGCAAAATTCGATGTATTTATTATATTACTAATTGTCTAGGTCATTATGTAGGTCATGTACATTCTTTTATAGGTCATTTTATTTTTCATTATATAGAGCATTGTATTGTTAATTATATAGGCCATTACTATAGGACATTGGTTAATTAATTATATAGTGTATTGTATAGGTCATTGTATAGTTTTTATGTATGTTATTATATAGTTAATAATATAGGTCATAGTATATTTTCATTGTATAGGTCATTTTATAGTTAATTATATAAGTATAGATCTTTTTATAGGTCATGGTATGTGTTATTTGTCATTTTGCTGGTTGTCATATAACTTATTATTGCATATTTATAGGTCATCTTTATAGGTCATTGTATAGGTCATTTTCAAGACCATGATATAAGGTTGCCATGGGTTTCCTAACTATGCGTTGTCAGCTGCTCACAACAACACGGTTCAGTTGGTAGAGCGCTGGACTGGTGTACAGGAGATCATGGGTTCAGACCTCACCAGAGGCTTATACGGTTATATTTATATTGATATTCAGCACGTAATTGGAGTTTTCTAGATTATTTATCGTTATTTTGGTCACCAACGAACGCAGAAAGTAATTCGCGAGAAGCTACGTGACCTGGCGAGATTCCACGCTGTGTTTTACCCCGGCCTGAAGTGTCTCCACGCCCTCACGTGCCAGCTACCTCGCCATCCCCTGGGGAAACAGGTAAAAGTCGAGTCATCAGTCATTACACGTCATTCGTGTGTTGATGATGTCTCAACAGAACGTGTGGACAGCTCAACTTGTGGCTGGCCTCACTGAATCAAAAATATCTATATAAACAATTTTTGAGTTACTTATTGAATGGTCTTAAACATTAGTCACTTTAACTATGGTTTGCTTCCTTATTCACGATAACCTGTGGAATTTTTGGGGCAAAATGCGCTGTAAACCCTCTCTGCTCACGGGTCTCTGTCCTGTAGGTTACAGAACTTTGTCCTTTGGATTACAGAACTTTGTCCTGTGGGTTACAGGACTTTGTCCTGTGGGTTACAGGACTTTGTCCTGTGGGTTACAGGACTTTCTGTGGGTTACATACCTTTTACTCTGGGTTACAATAATTTTTCTGTGGGTTACAGAACTTTGTCTTATGGGTTACAGAACTTTCTCTGGGTTACAATATTTTTTCAGTGGGTTACAGAACTTTTTCTGTTGGTTACAGTATTTTGTCTGTGGGTTACAGAACTTTTTCTGTTGGTTACAGTACTTTGTCTGTGGGTTACAGAACTTTTTCTGTGGGTTACAGATACGCGAGCTCTACGCCATGTCTTTGGAATCGAACATTACTCAGACGGAATGTTACAGCGAGGCGCTGGGTTTACTGAAGTACGTTTCTCTCCACCATGTTTCCACCTGGTGATAAGATACCATGGCTGTAGGGGTAACAACGTCATGTCCACAGATCGCAGTCTAGACTGATTCTGTAAAGGGCCTGAAAAAGACACATGACAGCTAGATCTCAGCATGTTCGGAGAGAGATAATTAGGGAGATTTTATATTCACCATCCAAACAACTCCAATATCCAGAGAGATAATTAGGGAGATTTTATATTCACCATCCAAACAACTCCAATATCTTTAAATATCCAGAGTAATGAGTACAGTTAATGCTTAATGAGTACAGTTAATGCTTAATGAGTACAGTTAATGCTTAATGAGTATGGGGTTAATGCTTAATTAGTGTGGTTAATTATTGTGAGTATAGTTGATTTTAAGAGAATGTCTCATGCATGTTTGTATATGATTTACCCTAGTTATATTACGAGAGTGATTTAACCACCAGAGAGGCACTACTTTGACAATCGTTTGTTCTAAGATGAAAGACAAACGACGAATCGAGGACGGTGGATTCATTATGTAAGAATGTTTTACTGTCAACTTGCATTTCGGCTACTGTAGGTGCCTGTGTAAAGACGAGCTCACTGAAACGCTGAAACGAGCGAAGGAGGCTGCGAGCAGCGACGAGCAAACGAGTGACATGACGGACGAACAACTCCATGATTTATTGGATTCCTTGGACCATTGCATTCAGCGACTCTACGACCTTGACCTCGTCAGTTAGTGCAATCATAGACACACAACGAGGGTGAATTATTGTAATATGCCATAGAGAGATATGTGGATTATAGGGCCACCGTTATGTAAGTTAATGGCAATAAGGTAATCGTAATGAGGTAATGTTAATAAGGTAATGTTATAACGTAATGTAAAAAGGTAATGGTAATGAGGTAATGGTAATGAGGTAATAGTAATGAGGTAATGGTAATAAGGTAATTGTTATGAGGACATGGTAATGAGGTAATGGTAATGAGGTAATTGTTATGAGGTAATGGTAATAAGGTAATTGTTATGAGGACATGGTAATGAGGTAATGGTAATGAGGTAATGGTAATGAGGTAATTGTTATGAGGTAATGGTAATAAGGTAATTGTTATGAGGTAATTGTTATGAGGTAATTGTTGTGAGGCAATGGTAATGAGGTAATAGTAATGAGGTAATGGTATTGAGGTAATGGTAATAAACACCGATGAAATTTTTTGTGGCTACACAAACTAATATATATTCATTATACACTGAAAAAGTGGATATGTGCGGGGCTTGCTGGGACCTTTAACCGTCATTTGTCAAGGTGGGCAAGTGGCCTCAAACAGCTGTGTATAAAAGTCATACTTTCTACCTTCATTTCTACCTACTGTTAAAATTTTTTGCCCACTTTTTACTTCGATTTCTATCCAATTTTCTACTTAATTTCTACCTAATTTTTAACTTTAATTTATCCCCAATTTATTACCTAACATTTTTCACTTTAGTTTCTACCAAATTTTTTACTTTAATTTCTACCAAATTTTTTACTTTTATTTCTACCAACTTTTTACTTTAATTTCTACCACCTTTTTAACTTTAACTTTTACTCCACCAATCAAACGTCACTCATGTAGATCCCTACACGGAAGTCGGCGATGAGTCCCCTGATCACCCAGCAGCCACAGTTTTACCCAAAAAAACAGACCTTCACAGCTTAAGGAAGGTACGTCTATATCTAACTAACAGAGTTAGTGCAAGTAAGGCTAACACCTTCGATACTAACCAAGATAAATACAGTAGTATTAACACAGGCCTCTCTATATACAAGCCACACCTCAACCTAGTAGCCTAACCCTATAGTCCAAGATTTCTAAAAATAAATTTAATTCAATATGCCTAAAAATTGTTTCTAAATTCCCTTATTGATGTAGGTCAGATTGAGTTGGTATAATTAATGTATATGGGACAGATTTTTGAATATTTATGAATTTGGATTGTTTTGTATTAAATTGCTCGGCATCCAGGTGATCTGCGTTATTATTCGTTATTTGTAAGAATTTGGAGAGAAAACAAATGGTAGAGTTTGATGTTTATAATCTGTCTTGACATCTCTCACACAGCTTGCCAAATGTCGTGGTAGATAGCCGAAGAAGATTAACGTAAATGTGTGTCGTGTAACATGTAATTTTTCCTGTGTTCTTTCCCTGTGGAGATGGATGTATTTGCAGACGTTGAGTGAGATGAAAAAGAACAAGGTGCGAAGTCCGTACGAAACTCTGCGGTCGAACATCATCGATGAGGTCGACGTATTCTTTCAGTGAGTTTTATGGTTCACGCATCATAAAAAAATGGTTGTATACATAACTCATGTCAGTGCCCGTGTGCCTGTACGGGGGGTAGGCTGAGAAGTTCATAGGCTCACCAAGAACAACCCAAGGTAGACAGATGAAACGTTTCATGTAGCAAGGCGAGTCATTGTGGTGACTAAGTGCACAGTTATTTTAAGTGTACTACTAACATTTATTCATCATTTGTGCAGTCTTACCTCGTACGTACTGCAGCTTCAGACCAAAAGGGACAGAATTTTGGCACCGTGGTGTTATCAAGTATCTGGGTATGAAAGGTTTAGCCCCAACCCCATATGGTGGATACGTTAGGGGATAGTGCTCCTACATTAACCATATGTGGCTGATGATATCTCAGAGAGATGATGATGTATCAGAGAGATGATGACGTATCAGAGATGATGACGTATCAGAGATGATGACGTATCAGAGAGATGATGACGTATCAGAGAGATGATGATGTATCAGTTGAGATGATGACGTATCAGAGAGATGATGACGTATCAGAGAGGTGATAAGGTATCAGAGAGATGATGACGTATCAGAGAGGTGATAAGGTATCAGAGAGATGATAAGGTATCAGAGAGATGATGACGTATCAGAGAGATGATGACGTATCAGTAAGATAATCATGTATCAGTAAGATGATGACGTATCAGAGAGATGACGGTTGTGTTTCGGTTTATGATGTTTATATCGTTTTCTTCGTGTCACACACCGTTACAACTGAAGGTAAATCCAAGTTTCTTTTGATTGAAATAAAATCAAAGCTGATGTGGTGAAATCTTGCCAGAGAGATTATTGTTACCATCAGTTATTAATATTTTGTGCGTGTTCGCTCCCATTCACCTCGCAGGTCACTACTGCCCTGCCCCACATCCTTACCCCTCCACGAGATCTATTACTACGACTCCATTGCCACGGTGAAACAGTACCTGTACTCCGCGCCTCGTGCCTCCCTCCAAGCAGCTCTCTCCAACCCGTACCACTACCTACAGGTGATTTACTACATATTCATCGATAGAAACTCTAGCCATAATGTCAGTTGTGAACCACATAGATGAACACAATAATTACATCCACTATCCTTCATTTTGCATCTGAAACCGCGCTGCTCTGAATAATAGTAAATTTGCCGTAAAGAGAAAAAAAAGTTATATGGTAAACTAATATAAAGGACTTAGCAGCTACCGCCGCCAAAGCAGATCTACAGCATTAAAATGTGTAGTACTACAAAACTGGTGACTCATCACAAAATGTGTAATAGTACAACAAGAATGGTGACTCATCACAAAATGTGTAATAGTACAACAAGAATGGTGACTCATCACAAAATGCGTAATAGTACAAGAATGGTGACTCATCACAAAATGTGTCCTTCTGTTCTAATTGGGAAACTTACGCAGCTTAAAAATCTTTTTTTATTTTGTATACTTACGATGGATGATCCATAATCTAATCATCCTTAATTGTCCCATTTGAAACCTTCCCAGATAATATTGAGCCAGTACATTTATAACTTTTTTTATAAAGCTGATCGATAAGAGACAAAAGCTGGCCATACCATCAACTTCTCGGCAGAGGTGCTACTTCCACAAGTCTGAAGCTTGCACTATTATGCACTATAGTGTACTGTCACTGTCAATATATGTAGTGAAAGGCTACAAAAAGGCTGACCAAACAGGCTCTCTGGCTGCTTGCTTAATTCTTCCCTTTACAGAACTAGCCTAAATTATCCATTTTTGTTTAATTTACAGCTTCCCTCTCATCACGTCAAGTGTGTTTAACCGCTGTATTTCACTAGAAGTGTTGTAGTTAGGTTTTTGAAGTCACCGATTTCACGGTTGTTCTTTGCGAATTTGCTGTCACTGGATACAACTCCCGATATAACCTGCCCGCGTGTTTCTATCTCTAATTTGCACAGTGGACATGCAGAAGTGTGACTAACTGTCATTAAGTATGGAAGCATTTTAAGAGTGCAGTTTCCATGAAGTGACTGCAGAATTCCTAATTTCCCCACCAACACAATAAAAATGAAATATTTCAGACAGATTGAGTCGTTAGGTAACAGCCTCACCTACTGACTTTTTGTGGAATTGTTATATTTGTATCATTAGCTTTACATTTTAAAATGCATTCAGTGTTTTTACTCGTGTAAAGTATGACAGCAAGGCAAAATGTGCAGTTTAATCAAATTTATTTTATTGTGTATTGTGAATTTGTACATATTTATTCACTCGGGATCTTACGACCGGTTTACACTAACACACAGTGCGCATGCTGCGAGTGTGAACCGGGCGTAATACTGCCGTCAATGCCTGACATTTGCGTCGTGTACAAGTTACACCTGGAGTGTGGCCGCTACATCAACCTCTACGATTGGCTGCAGGTTGGGACCAATGGAATCTAGCTATTTGATCAATAAACGAATAAATTAGCCAGCTATTAATGTCACTTTATCGCCTGATAATACACTAATGAAATATCACAATAAACCAATTCAACATTTTCACCCGCCCTTACAATCTAATGTAATAGTTTTGTGAAGCATGGGCTAGGTCTGTAAAGGACTATTAACGGCCTTGACCTTGACAGCAGGGTATTTCCCCGGGGTAATGTCACATACAATACCATATTAATAACCTCATCATATGATAACATATCTTCTGATAACATATCGATATTGATATTTTATTAAGTGAAAATATCGCGCATTTCCTAAATTGAAAATATCACCAATTCCATAAAGTGAAAGGTGCAGGAAAATTCCATGGTTTGTGGCGATTTGAATGTGAAGTCTGTTGCATGAAAAGTCGCGCTTTTAACCACTGCACCACTAGGATTTCAGAGGTGACCGATGTATATACAATACACCGACTCAATCTGTCTGATTCAGAAGGTTAGGAGAGTTGTTGTCATCATCTACATTTTTAAGTGCGTTTTCCACGTTAGCGTAGGGTTTTTCATGATAGCGTTTCTCCATCTTACTCTGTCCAGAGCCAACAAGTCACCGTTGATACCCACGTCTCTCAGATCATCTCGAATTACCCCATACCGTGTCTCGCTAGGACGCCCTATACGTTCGACTACCCTTCCCTCACTCAAAATTATTATTGGCGTTGCTTGCAGGCATTCATCACGGTGGTCGGTGAAGGTCAAGGTGAGGCTGAGGGAAGCACGGACGACTTGCTTCAGTATCCTTTTTACAGGACAATGGCAGATACACCACAGTACAATATTTACAGACTTCCAGGCTGCTATATCTCAATCATGACAATGCAGGTTGCAATTATAGAATATCATTGAAGTTATTTAAGGAACATGCAATGTTATTGACACAACAATGTTTACCATGAGCGATATTGAACGTTTACCCATTTTGAGAGACTAGTACTCACTGGAAAAGGTCATAGAAAAGCTGGCGTGCTGAAGTTACGAACCAAGACATAACCGTTGTGTGTAGCGCCTCAACCAATCAGCTCCATGCTGCCATGTACTCGCCCGTGTTCCGTTCAGCAACTTCCTTGACAGTGTTTCAGAGCTCGTTTCATTCGCGCCGTATCTGAACTGCAGTTTTTGGGGTTCATTAAAGCAACAAAACGCAAGACGGACCATGTGGCCAGGCTAACGTGGGGAGGTTGTTGATGGTCGATGAAACCAAAACGCAAGACGGACCACCAGGCCAGGCTAACGTGGGGAGGTTGTTGATGGTTGATGAAACCAAACGTAAGACGAAGCACGCAGCTGAGCTAACCTGGGAAGGCTGTTGATTGGTGGAGGCAACCAAATGCAAGACAGATCGAACTCAGAGGAGGTTGTTGAAGTTAATAATCAGGCGAGTTTAAGTTGACAGAAGTTGCCAAGCTAATAATGGTTTCTAACATTGGTGATCATGCCCAGATCTCGGCCTTGTAGTCACGAGCAATTCCAAACTTGACAGAACTCAATGCCGCATGTAACTAAAACGCATAAGTTGACCCTTCGTTATGTCCAAACAGATGGTCAAAATGAGAAATATACCTCACTCCGCCCATGATCCCCCAATCATAGCTGTAAATCTCAACCAATCGGTAAACTGGCAAACAGCCTGCCACTGTATTTTACAATTGTTCCTAAATAAAAATGCCCAATTCCATTTTTGTCTATCCATTTGACTGTAATTCAAGTAAGTATGAGTTTTGTTGAACTGATATGGAATCATAGTTTTGATTGGTCGAGCATTCATTAAAGATTTAACCCTTAGCACTCTGTTGTCATCGATTTTTTTGCTGTAGTAATGTGCTGGGTAAGGAGTAATCTTTGAGAAGACAAAATAATCCTAATCTCCAGTAATTTTCTCCAATTTTATTAAATTATTTCAACCCAAACCTTATTTCTTAATTGAGGAAATTTCTGTGAACTGTATTTCGCGAATTTCGAAAAACCGTTTTCGAATGATTATAATTTTAGTTGTCATTAAACGAGGGCAGTGAATCCAAATCCAATTTTATTCATAAATTTTAGCAAAAAATTTCTGATATTTAAAATTGCGTGAAAATAGGCAGATTGCGAAAAATTGCAAAATCAAAAACATAGCTAAAGTTTCGACCTATACAGCAAAGCCATCGGTTGTCTTTATTTCCAGAAACGCAAAAAAAAACACACAAACTACGTTAATCAATAGTGGTGTTTATTCGAAGCGGAAAACTTTCACAGGTCAAGGGGAAATAACAAGTCAGACACAGGGAGAATTCAATAATGAAATAAAACGGATAATGCACAATGTTATTATTTAGTTACACTTGTACAGTTTTGTCCTCTCATCTCGTGCAATAAATTTGTGCAGACATGATCATAACACGGTCGACTGAAGTGAGTGTCTGTGTTTTAGAAAAACTTGACATCCACAAATAACCATCGGGTACATTATTAGTAGTATTATTAGAGTAGCCTCCCCTGTAATGAGCTAGAATGTTAAAAGGGTAGTTTTGAAGTGGGTTGTTGAATGTGATTAGGAGGGGATCAATATTATATTTACTACTGTTAATAAAGTCAAGTATAAAGATAATGACATCCGGGAAACACAGGCAACGTTCATCAGAGCAGACTTCACCCACATGATGACCATGACCTTTTATTAACACAAAAATCACTATGTAGATTCATGTTTCGCTTGAGCTATATTTCGTTTCAATCAGTAAGTGAAACAACCCGCTCGAAATCATTGAATTTCCAATAAGATATCGCCGGTCTGTCGTATAACTGGACGATGCCTTCCGTACGAGTCCAGACTTCACCCCTAGAGATGGTTGATGGTTCGTTCTTGTACTGTTGCCTCTTACATCAAACAGTCCCCTCAAGCTGGATGTATTATGGACTTAATATGGTGATAAGATTTATTTCTGCGTGGTCTCCTCGATATCAAAGTTTTACCGACAACAGTTCAGTAGCTTCGAGAGGAAAATCCAGATAATAGTGTGTCTAGCACGACACAAGTCACGATTAGACGCATTATGATTTATATCACAGGTAATACAGGTTAATTACAGGTAATAAATAGTCTTTAATCTTCTCAATTGTAGAATATTGAATAATTTATCACATTCAACAATCAAAAGACGAAACTAAACGCTATCGCTCAAGAAAGTTGATGTATAATGTCACAGATTCATCTTCCAATGCGGTATTGCAAGTATGATCCATATACAAAAGGCCTCAAGACGCTCACCTGAAAAGAGAAAAAGGCAGAATAAGAGGCCAAGGAGGCCATCTTGATATTAGAACAAGACAAGGAGACTGCTTGACATCAAAAACAAGAGGCCAAAGAGACCTGACAATACCCATTACGATGCTGAAACAAGGCCAAAGAGACCCAAAAGTACCCATTACGACACTAAAACAAGAAAATACAGACTTGTGGAAAAACCTACGCTGAAATCACATCTAATTGCTAAAACAGAGATTCCCTAAACAAATCTGAATATCTGACAAATGACAGACCTTCGCACTAAGCTGACATGGAGATAAGGATTTTCAAATTAAAAAGTCGATAGAAATTACCCTTGATGAGATGCTTAACAAATCGAAAAGACACTAACCCAAGGACAATATCCGACAAATGGCAGACCCCTGCGATAAGCGGTTATTGAGATGATATTTTTAAGAAAAAATACAAACATCGGCATAAGTTATTTCCCTTAGGTGCAATGACGATACCGTGAACAAATCTAGAAGAGACCAACTCAAGGACAATATCTGCAGAATAACAGACCTCTGCGATAAGCGGTTGAGATTAAGAAAAAATACGAACATCGGCAGAAGTGACCTCCCCTAGCCGCGATGACGATACTATGAACAAATCTAGAAGAGACCATCACTCGGACAGTATCTGGCTGACCTCTGCGATAAGCGGTTCTTGAGAAGATTTTTTGAGAAAATGACAACATCGGACGGTTGGATGGACGACGGATGAACTCCGATCAGAAAAGCTCACCAAGCATAGGCTCTGGTGAGCTAAAAATGGTGCATTTCAGTAGGATATCGAGAAACACAAATAATGCCAATCTTGTTGAAAACAGCACATTCTAGTTTCTCTCTGAGGTGTTTTCAGTCGTCCTTCGATTCGTTGAGAGCACAAAACAACAAAAGTTAACTGGATTTATGAGATATCAGTA
>WURV02217895.1:0-10614 GCA_011762755.2 Epimenia babai
AGAAAATTAACATCTAACAGTATACAGGTAATACAGATCAATTAGTTAGATACAACTATGTACATTTACAGTGAGCAAGAAAGGGATAGCAATGTTGAATAATTCAGTGGAAATTAGAACAAAATCGAAAAAAGAAAAATCCTATGCAAGCAAAGTCGCCATTGTCACATATAAACTTTTAAACGAGAATTTTAACCAACTATATTTACTAAAAAACTTGAATATTGTCTAAACGTTATTTTTCAAAGGTCCTCAAACTAAAAGTACATGAGTAGGACAAAAGGTCACATTGGGATACGCCATTGTGGATTATTTTAGACGAGCTTACGCTGCTGTAGTAGGACAACCACACATAATTAAGCTCAGTCATAATTAGCCGCTTTTTAATTATTAATATACTACGTATTATTTGAGTGTTTCTTTGTGTATTACGTATTAAATGTATTATTTATGCAAATTACAGCTATGAGTATTTTTAATGCGCATTTTTATGGGTACTATTTTTGCGTAATATTAATGCGGATTATATATGCATATTATTTAGATGCATTTTATGTGCATTGTTTATAGGTACTATGTAAATTTTTAATCCCGATTATTTAGCATGTTAGCGGGATAGTTTTCGCTGAAAAGGTAGGAATCAGTAAAGAGGTAGCAACCATAGCATATATGTATTTGCAGTTGAAATATGATGTTGAATTTACTGCTCAACTAATGTTAAATAAGATTATCAATTGAAACGCATCAAGGGCAGTTCTTGATCTTGAACGTATAAGCTATTCGTTGCACTTGTACTTTTAACGGAAAAAAGGGGAAAAAATGATGCGCGAGTCAATATCGCAACGTCAAATATGTTGCTTGGTGTGTAATTGTCGGTCACTCGGTGTATCGACTAGGACACGAGGGCCAATGCAGAAACATGCACTCTTGTTCCGCTGAATGTGCACCGAAAGACGAAAACCTCGATTAGTCAATCATTGGAACTTTACCACCCGAGCCATGATTGCCATTACTGCCGTGTTACGAAATGCGTTTAGTGTTATTTACGGTGCGTGAGAAAACCTGATTTCTCGGTGAACACCATGCACAAACAGACGATGTTGACTTTCCATCCACGCGGCGGGTTTTTAATGCTGTGGAACCCTTTCTATTCTGTTAGTCTGTCGTCTGGACAAAGCAGTACCGCATATGGAGTGTGTGAATTTTAGTAGAGCGCCGTGCAACGAACGACGTGCAAAGATTGAAAGAAATGATTAATCTAGGCGCGGCTAGGGGACGGTTGCGAGAGAAAGGCATATCGGTAGAGCGAACGGTATCACGGGGGTCCCCCGGGAGAGGTTTGAACGACTCATTAATCACTGACCGCCGTTGTGGGATGTACATCGAATAAGTGGGCGATGTAGAAAATAGCGAGCTAACTCGACGCGTTTATGGCTAATATATCTAGCCTGAGGATAGGGTCACCAACGAGATGGTGCAATGTCGTTACGGCCCTAGATGATTACGTGCCGATCGTGCAATGTACATTGTTCGTACAACGTGCACAAAGTCTCTTGAGCAGAATACCAAACGATTGCGAGTTCTATTTGTCGTTATACTCAAACGATATATGTAATATATAGCGGTATAAAAGTGTACCTAATTAATCAAACATTCAGTCAATCACATTATGCTTTCGTTTTGTTTCTTTCGAAATTTTATTCCTGTCCCTATCGTGACACTGATTATACTTGAAGATGGCCTGACACACATTCAATGTGCGTATCTGCCCTTCGTGATGTCTGACTATATACAAGGCAGACGCTGGGCGTGTTTCCGTTCCCTTGCCATGGAGCGGAAAATCAACAAATTCCCGCTGTCGACTTCCTAGGATTTTTGATCTGAGTGCGTCGACACGCAAATAGTCACGCGGAAATCTATACCTTGTAAAAAGCTAGACGCTCAATAGAACGGTCTATTAACTCTATTGTTATACATCGTAAACTAAATACGGTAGCTGATGGGGCGTTGATATTGCGATTTTTGTTGCGAAAATGGATATTAACTAGAAAACGTTAAAGATACATGGTTAGTCAGTCAGTCGGTCGGTCGGTCGGTCGGTCAGTCATTTAGTTAGAAATAGGCTAATTACTCAAGTGATCGTTGTGTAGGCCATTCTTGGTCCTTTTATAGCCTATGTGGTTAACACGAAAAACGGCTTTTTATAGCCTATGTGGCTTGGTCCAATTATAGCCTATGTGGTTAACACGAAAAACGGCCTTTTATAGCCTATGTGGCTTGGTCCAATTATAGCCTATGTGGTTAACACAAAAAACGAATTAGCTCCAGTTTAAGGGGTGCGGGAACACCGTAGTGAAAATCCCACGGAGTTAGCTGAGCTTTTACACCACTAATTCCAGACAAATTACATACGGCGCAGACTCCGCTGATGAGTACTGTATTTCACATAAGATGGCGACATAGCGGCGAGCTAAATGCCATAGAGAATATCCATAGACAATCTGAAGCACAGTCACATACGAGGGGAAAAACCCTAACAGGACAACACTGCAATGTCTACCCAGATCTTCGTGGTCACAGGTGTTTAAAGCGCTTCCTGTCCGAAACAGGTAGTCTACTGGCGAGAGGGGGAATTGAACCTTGGCCGTCTGGATTCAACGTCAAGCGCTCTAACACTACTACACTCTCCCTTTAAAGGTTTGTTATTTAGATTTCGCCGAATCATTCGTATGTCTAAAGAGGTCGGTCATTGCTATACATAGCTTCAGGGTGGAGCACCTTAACGATGAATATTATTGGTTAAAGAGCGACATAATGACTATTAAGATATAATTACACTAAAATCAATTCTCGGCGATATTTGCATCAAGATTATACACGGCCTAAGTGCTATAATTACCGAGAAATAGGATCCGTTAAAGATACGTGTGTTGTATGTGTTCGATCGCTCGGGATATTATGGAGACATCGAGTCGGTACTCTTACCAACAGAAACCAAAACAAGAAAGTTCAGCGCGGATTGCGATATAAAATCGCTATAAATCACGAGTCAAACGAATGTATAGTCTCGAGACAGGGGTCGGCCTAATGGCTGTGTTGGACACCTAATTGGTGACATTAAGGCAAGACCGTCGCAAACAAGCAATTCATCGCTAATGGATGCTTATCGATGTTGATTAGAATTGATGAGATTGTGATAGTTTTAGCGAGTCGTGTGTCGTATTCTAATACGTTAGATAGAAACTAACAGCGTAGGATCTTCGCATAAAAGCCAACCATCGGTTATGGAAGACATCGACGTTGATTTTATAAATTCGCATGGGAATTACGAGAAATACGGGACGAATATGTGATACTTTGCAAATGCGACACTTTCGATTATCCGGCGAGACGTAGTCAAAAAATGCCGCTTTTCGATCCTACCGTGCACATAATTAGTAAGTTACATTAGCTTTCACTTCCATGGATGCGGTATGATTTAAAGCTTGTCTTTTCCTTTTTAATTAGTTTTATAGTTAATAAGTTTCAATAAGTTTCAAATTTTATAAGTTTAACTTATATGCACTTTCGCTTTATATAACTCAGTTAGTTATTTGTTAGTTAGTTATTACACGAAATGTATATAGGCGCTTTAGAGACATTATTATTTATATTATAAAGTGTCGTAGGCCTCATCTTGTCACAATGACTAAGTGATAATATGGCACTTAAAATAAAACTTCATTATAGACCTATATCAACTTCGAGGCAAAAATCGTTATTAAGCTAATATTTATTCTAACTGAAGGCATCATCAGACCCCGTCGTGAGAGCCCTTTGTGCTCGGAACTTTCATTTTGATACTCATACGAATAGCCTATTATAATCAAGCGAACAATGAATATTATCATGTATATGTATAGTCACTTTACTCAACAACTCAAGTGCAGTTTCTTAAAATACAACTCCAATTAGCTACTACTCAATTGCCCATGGGTGCCTATTTAAAAAGTTGGTCTTATCTAGCCACAAACTCCGAATTAACATAAACATATGACGAAACAATGACTGAAATTTCCCCAAAGGGACAAACGACAAAGGTACCAGCCAACAAACGGGACGGGACCGACAAACATTTTATTTCAAGCAACATCCATTTCTATCTCTGAATTTTATCAACCGAACATTCTAACCGTTTGTGGAACCTAGCTACATTAAATATAAGCGAATCTCAATTATGTAATTCTCCATTCTATCAATAACACGTGTGTTACTTTGAGTATGTACTTGAAACCTCATTAAAATAAAAACATTGATGCAACCTCACTCATCCTGACAGATATGATGGTCTCATGTAAAAATATTTGCTTAATTATCCCGCGGCCGTATTCACAGAAGTAACGGCCGTAATTTTTCAACGGCTACTATAGGCCTATATGGTGTAGTAATTATATATACTGTAATTACATATATTGTGGGTAATACGAATATCGGGCTACAAAAGTGAAGTCATTATATGAAATGGACGTCATTGCTACGTAATGTATCTAGTTACGATTGAATAAAATAAAATGAATTCGCGACTCGATATTAGGGACTTATGATTCATATTAGAGATTCAAAATTAAACTCATTACGAGTTCCAGGCAACACGTGCGAATGTAATAATAGTAGGCTAATACAGTCGTTGGTTGTCGTTGTACAGTCTGTTGTGTTCAAGTTTGAGTTCGTCATTATCGAATTGCAAGCGAGCTCATTATTTCACCATGTGTTACCACGTCATTGCGTCCTTCTCGCGAATCGACTCCTGTTGTTTGCGGAGAATTCGTTATTCCAGAAATGTCCACATTTCATCGTTTGATTACGCTCCTACACGTGTATCTTCCAAAATTAATTTGCGACAAGCTATGACAGTCACTGCGCCACTACCGCAATTCGAGTTTGCTCGGACCTGGGATGTCTCTAATGGGGGAGAACGATTACATTCCAATTCATGAGAAAAAAAGTATTCACTCGTGCTGAAGGAAAAAGAATTGTGCCCTATAAATGCTCACGACTAAAAATTCATCTGCTCAAATTGAGTCCATAAATTCATAAAACGACCTTTGCAGGCATCTCAATTCGATTATCAGACGACTGGAGATAAAGAATTGTTTGACTTCCATATAAAATATTTAATGGGAACGTTGATAAATCATTTCCGCCGGGTATATTTATGTATATGTATTTTATGTATTTGCTTTGTTTGGCGATATTATTATAACTGTAGCTGCAAGACCAACTCAGCTTCGCCATCCCGACGTGGGTAGGCGAAGTGAGGACTATCGGAACCCGGGGATATAGACAGGCATAGATCACGACACACTAATCATGTATCTCGGGTATCGCGGTGGTTGCATGAGGGTTACAGTAGCCAAAAGGCAACACCGAACGATATGACCGTAAAAATTGTTATACGTGTTAGCTATATATACAAATTAAAATTCCCAGCGATTGATAAACCAAAAGTAATAAAGACCCAGAACTTGTCTTGTGGGGATATTACGTAGATCCATTAGTGGTGACGGTACAAGTCGAGAGGGCACGGTTTATCACTGTATGATAGCAACGCACGATCCTTGGCGACTGTCATTATATCGAGTCATTAGAATTGGTATCATAACTACTTGATGGATCTGTCCCCGAGGGTCGTAAATCTGTCTTATAAACGCGCTGGAACTGTCCGAAGCAGAAACTACCCGCTAATAATCTTTCCAGATGCACCAATTTTCCTGCGGTTCCATTTAGCAGCTGCGCGCATGGAAGAATTGATTCCGCGATCTGGTGGCGGCGCACTAGTACACATTAGCGACCGGAGACTTACAGAACACGAGAAGGAATGATCGTAAGAAATTACACAGTTGCGGGAGTGTAGGAAAGACAAAATGAAATATTGAGTATAATTTATTATAGAGTGGATATGAAGTAATGAAAATTAAGACGATTGAAGCAAGAAACTCACAAAAGTCGGTAATAAGCAAAGAACTCGGTATGCCTAAAATGCAATTAGGCTAGAAAGCCTAGAATCACAAAGCAATGTCACTTGACTATTACAAACTAAAACATGACACCAACACTTTTCTTTCCGTCGCTAGCAAGTTCGCTAGGACAGCATCCATCAATAGACGAAATTTATTGTCTGTTATCTCGGTTCTCCACCGATCAGTAATAATACGAGTAGTTGTCCCACATGAATATTTCGCCACCCAGGGTTCAAGTCAACCGTGTCAGTTGGCTTGAGTGGTTGTTTTATTAGCTTTAATAACGTCTGTCTATGGCAATTTTGTAGGATATTCACCTCGTTTTCTTCCAGCCGACATGTCCAAGACGACCCTCGAGATATTTGACTTTATTTCACTCGACCAGTTGACCACATGACCTCACTGATCTTAGTCTTGTTGTGCAGAGCCTATAAATAGCTTATCGCAATTTACAATAGCCTAATAGCGCCAAAACAATGTAAATGAAATACACTGGCTTTAAAACATCGCATGAGAGAACAAGTTGCGTGTAATAATGCGGATTGCGTGCCGCTCCAAGGTTAATGTCGGTCGAATTTCTAAAAACGGTAACTATTGATAATATATCGTACATATTTGAATCTGTAAGTCGTATTAATTATAAGTAATTCTTATAATTAAATTAAAAGTTTAAATCCGCACAAACACGCACATTCCATCGTTTGAAATGCGCAATATGGTTTTGTGTTTTTGTCTGCATATATCTCGAAAGAAATCTATCGAAATGACTTACTGCAAATTCCGTAGAGATGTGGGTTGCGTATGACCCGCATCGTATAGGAAACGGAAAGGCAACCCCCTTATTGGCTAACTAAGGTTATGATTAATACGCGCTTTTGTAAACAAGTATACTTCATCGATGTCGAGTATATACCCACCCAAAAATATACTCTTGTACGAAAGCTTGTGTTAATCATGACCTCAGACCTTAGTCTACATGATGTTACCTTTACTTTTGTTATTATCAGTTTCATCGGAGTTTAATCTTGCGCGATTTCTACTATTGTAAAAGGGGAGTAATGAAACCGTGGCAATTCCCGACTATCCCGTGACAAATCACGGACGGTTTACAATGGTTAGAACATTATACTTGAATCCAGAAGACCCTCGACCGGTTTCCGCTCTCGTCGGCATCGCTCTGTCCGTGGGAGTCTGGGTCGCCCTTACAGTTTCGTTATATAGGGTTCCCCAATTGCGTAGCTGTTTTAGATGCTGTATGGATGGTTTCTCTGGCCTTTACTTCTCCGCTATATCGTTATTTCACTGTAAGTACCCATCAACTATCACAGATGTAAGCTAAGCGATGGTAAACAGTGGCGTGAATGGAAAAAGGTCAACACTATGCCTATACTCAGTGGTGTGTCACTACGGTGCTTACCCCACCTTTTTAAATGAGGCTAACCCATTTTTCCCGCGTTAACCCGATAGACTAGCTTTGTAAAGGGCCAAGGCTGATTACCTTGGTAAACGGCCCATTTCAAAGTTGAAACAATGCTGATCCACGGGCATGTATTGAAAGAACGCGCCTTCGATTATAGATACCTTTTATTAGATCTAATTATTCAAGAGATCTCGGTTATACACATCATGCCATCGTTCCGTACATAAACAGTACCAAAGTTTTATCTATATTAGTAGGCTCATAAAATTTTATTTGAAAGTCTCTAAATCGTAGCCTTTTAAGTAAAAATTTCCTCGAGAGACAAAATAAAGGTAGTGCGAAATATACAACAAAAATTGTACGAGATAGACGGGAGATATAATGTTCTAGAATATATAGAATGTTAAAATAACACAGTTGACTCGTAACAACTCTCCCCCACAGTCAATCAGCACTCCAGACAAAAATGACGGGTTTATTCCATAGAACCAAAAACAAAGAAAAGCAGATCCAATAACTTATGCAGCTTTAATTGCCCTTATCTCCCTTCCCGGTCGTTAAGCAGACAATTATTATTGAAAAAACTTTTACAAATCCCCCAGGTCTATTAGATTATTTTATTAGTACCTGTCATTATGTAACCAGCCACTGACACTATATGTGATTGTATCATCTATTACTCTCTATACGTATTTAAAAAGCCATGATTTAAATTAAACATTTTTAGTGCCATCGCATACTTTAGCAATCGAAAGTTAATAAACGGCCCGTCGATGCAAAGGGAAACGACTCCTCACGTTGAATTTCGGCTAATGTGTAACCTCCCTTAATACAATTAAATACATACGGTTTCGTAACTATGCCGACCTACGTGAAAAGATAACGAGGTAAATCTAACGATGATGACTTCGTGCTATACATTTATGTAAGAAAAGCAAGTCAAAGAACTGTTGCGATTGTGTGCCATTGTGTGTCGTGTATTTATGGGGCGGGGAAGAGGGGGTGAGGGGCAAAGATACGGTAAATATAGCGATTCAGTGTCATTATTACAAGAGATAAAAATAAGGGCAGGCACTGTAAATAAGTCTTGTTTAGAATGCAATCTTCTCAACAGGTAAATAGCATGATCACTCTCCACCAAGGAAACCTGAGGCATGTAATTACAAGAAATTTCCGTATTAATAAAACATCCCTGACTCTTTATAATTCCTTAGAAATGAAGTCTGTGAAGTTCCGTTTAATCACGTTAAATGATGAAAAATGAGAAATCGCGATGGTGATTTGGGTGACCTTGGGAACACTGAACATGCTACGAATTACAACGGTGGACAGCGGCGCCACCTCGGACGGCCGAGCATCGAGCGGCGCGACTAATCGCTCTTCAGGTCCTTGGCAAACAGGAACTCCCCGAGACCCGCGCCGACGCGTTTCAGGTTGGTGATGTGGTCGGAGAGGACCTTGATGTCCTCGACCTGCTCCTCGAGGTATTCGCCCGCCAACCAATCAACGAACTGGTAAAACGTCACGATAGCCAATCAAATAAGAGGGAAAATGTCGACAAAGCCAATAGCTAAACAACTCTCTGGTTGACACATCTCACTATATATGTTAACTGTTATAGTAGCTAATCGACTAGTCGCATACATATTCCCACCTCAATCAACTCACTGATTTACATGTCCTATTACACAGTCAGGTAAATGCTTACATTTTGCAATAGCCAATCACCTAACTGCTTAGATGACAGCATTGCGGCATGACTCTCAACCCTGTCAACTATTGACAAATATCATTCATCCAATGCATCCCTTCCATTTCATTTATCCCCTCCTCCTATCCATTTCATTTATCCCTTCATTTCCATGCATTTCATTTATCCCCTCTTCCCATCCATTTCATTAATCCCTTCATTCCTATGCATTTCATATAGTCCCTCTCATCCATTTCATCTTTTCCCTCCTCCCATCCAATTCATTTATCCCCTCTTCCCATTCATTTCATTTATCCCCTCCCCATATCCTTTCCATCTATCCCATCTATCGCCCCTCCCATCCATTCAATCCATCCCCTCCCATCCATTCAATCCAACCCCTCCCATCCATTCCATCCAACCCCTCCCATCCATTCCATCCAACCCCTCCATTCCATCCATCCATTGCCTCCTCTTACCTCTGTCTACCCATCCATCCCTCCCATCCACCTACCTACTCACCCACCATAAAACATAAATGGATCCGCAACTTTACTCGTATAAACATACCTGAGCATCACCGTGCTTCTCTCCAATGGCACTGAGGTCGAGTAAACTCTGGTTCACGGACTTCTCGAGTTCGAGAGACGCTTCCATCGCGTCGAGTGTTGTCCCCCAATAGGTTGTGTCCGGGCACTGTAATGCGGCGACATACGCACATACACAACTACGCCAGATAATGATGGATTAAAAATATAAATCAACCATTTATAAAGAAACAAGACAAGTGTTCAGTCGTAGGTAATGAAAGTAATGAACCGTTTTCTTCAGATCACACCGGGACTGTAGAGAAAATTCTTATTAACGTTCCGGATAACGAACAAAAATAATTGAACAAATTAATTAATTAAACTTGTGACAGAATCAGGATATATACTCATCGGAGGCTTGGCACGACGACATAAAGCCCCCAGTCACAAACTGTAATGCTCCATCATGCGATTTTGAGGGTATTTTTTTAGGAAAAAGTAGAAACATTACCAATGGGAATCACCAAGAAATCTTAATGAAACCAACCCACGGAGTCATTTCTGCAATAGATCTTAAGTCGGTTTGGAATAATTTTGGTCTGCTAGATCTGACTTTAAACGAGGCTTACTATTAACATAATGAACCTTTCAACCCATTCCGCCTTATGTAATCACCCGTATTAAACATCATCATTGCTTGGTTCTTGGAAACTCATACAGCTATCATGCACAGGATGCAGAGATGTGGGTCACCTTTTTAGCCATATTGTGCAATACAGTCACGTCAACGTATTATGAATAAAGTAGCAACACAATCTTTTGAGTATATTGAATATTTCATCAAGTGTTACCTTTACGTTATGCACTAAAAGACACTGACACAACGGAATACCCTAAGTTAGGGCCAATAGTTTTCCGTTTTGCGGAAAACGGACAAATTTCGCGGAATCGGCAAAACTAACGCGGAAAACGGGT
>WURV02217906.1:0-10614 GCA_011762755.2 Epimenia babai
CCCGCCCGTCGCCGGACCGGGAGCACCGGGTGCTCGGCCTGGTACAGGGCCGGCCGGATCAGGTCGTTCATGGCCCCGTCGACGATGACGAAGTCCTTCCCGTGGCCCGGCTTGCGGTGCAGGACGCGGGTCAGCAGCAGACCGGCGTTGCCGATCAGGTAGCGGCCGGGCTCGAGCAGGAGCCGCCATCCCCGGGGTCCCAGGCGGCGGGACATCCCCTCGGAAAGCTCGCTGAGATCGAGGGCATCGCTCCCGATGTCCCGGATCCCGAAGCCGCCCCCCATGTCGTAGGCCTCGACCCCCTCGGCCCGGATCGGGTCGGCATCGACCCAGGCGAGGACGCGGTCCAGGGCCTCGAGGTAGGGCCCCGGCTCGAGCAGCAGGGAGCCCAGGTGGACGTGGTAGGCCTTGAGTTCGAGGACCTCCGAGGCCCGGATCCGCGCCAGGACCTGCTCGGCCGTCGCGAAGTCGATACCGAACTTGTCCTCCTTGCGGGCGGTGGCGATGTACTCGTGCGTGTCGGCGGCGACATCGGGGTTGAGGCGAAGGGCGAGACGGGCCTGGCAGCCCAGCTCCCGCGCCAGGGCCTCGATGCGATCGAGCTCGGCCGCCGCCTCGACGTTGAACCAGCCGATGCCCCGCTCGAGGGCCTCCCGGATCTCCCAGTCCTGCTTGCCGACGCCGGCGAAGACGCAGTGCTCGGCCTTGCCGCCGGCACGGAGGACACGGGCCAGTTCGCCACCGCTGACCAGGTCGAAGCCCGCACCGCGCTGGGCCATGCGCGACAGGATGGCCCCGTTGCTGTTGGCCTTGACGGCGTAGCAGACGACCGGGTCGAGGTCGGCGAAGGCCCGCTGGAGGGCCTCGAGGCGCTCGTCGATCGAGGAGGCCGCGTAGACGTAGGTCGGCGTACCGAGGCGCTCGGCGATCTCGTCGAGGGGGACACCGTCGGCGTGGAGCCGGTCCTGCTGGTAGGCGAAGGCGGACATGTGGGCGGAGAGGGTCCTGGGGGGCGGCGGGGAAGGGAAGGGGCTGCCGGCGAAATCGGGCGGCCGCCCGCCCTGCGCTAGCTGCGCTCCCCGACCAGCCGCCGGTAGAAGCCCGCGAACTCCCCGGCCACCCGCACAGGATCATGCCGTTCGCGCAGCGCCTCCGACCTCGCCTGCGGCACCGGATCCGGCGCCTGCAGCGCCTCGGCCAGGAGTCCCGGGACAGGGGACAGCAGGGTCGTCCCGGGCCCGGATAGATCCGTGAGACCGGGCACCCGCGTCGCCACGACCGGGACGCCGAGGCAGAGGGCTTCGAGGGCTGCCAGTGGCATGCCCTCGCGCTTGGAGGTCATCAGCAGTGCATCGAAGGCCCGCAGGTAGAGCGGCAGATCCGGCACCGGACCGTGCAGCTGGAGAGGCAAGGGATTCCGCGGCGACTGCAGGGGCGGCTGCCGCTGCGCGCCCGCCGCCTCGGCAAAGCGCCCCCGCTCCGGCCCTTCGCCGAAGACCTGTAGCCGCCCCTCCCGCGACCCCAGCGCCCGCGCCACCTCGACCAGCAGCTCCGGCCCCTTGATCGGCACCAGCCGCCCGACCCAGGCATAGGCCCGCTCGCCCGGCTGGATCCCGAGCCGCCGCCGCGCTTCCTCGCGGGGCAGGGCCCGATCGAGCTGCGCGAGCTCCAGCGCCGGCGGGATCACCTCGCAGTCCGCCGCGCGGACCACCCCGAGCCCGAGCAGTTCGTCCCGACAGCTTTCCGATACGCAGTGGAAGCCCGCCCGCACCCGCCCGAGCCCCCGCTCGAGCCAGGTCAGACCCCACTGCTTGAGCCCCCCGAAGTAGTCCTGCAGCACATGCCCGTGGAAGGAGTGCAGCACCGGCACCCCGCGCAGCCTCCCGGCCCAGGCCCCGAGCGCACCGGCTCGCGCCGTATGACTGTGGATCAGCTGCGGCCGCATGCGCCCGAGCTCCCCGAGCATGCCGAGCAGGGCCCGCGACCACCAAGCCTCGGCCGGACCGAGGCCAGGTAGACGTACCTCGGCCACGCCGTACGTCGCCGAGTCCAGCGGAAGCTCGACTTCGCCCTCGGGCACGCGGCCGAGCAGGCGGCGCTCCTGGATCCCGAGGGCGTCCAGGGCCGGGCCCATCGCGCGCAGCTGGCGGGCCGGGCCGCCGAGGTTGTTGCGGCCGAGGACGCGGAGGATGCGGAGCGGGCTGCTCATGCGCGGAGCTCCCGGGACTGCGCCTTTGAGCTGAGCCTGGAGGGCTGCGGGGACGGCGAGCCCTGGCTTCGGATCCGTTCGCCGGAGCTGCCAGCCCGTCCGCGCTGCTCCACCCAGAGCCCCCAGGCGCAGAGATGGAACAGCAGCGGAGCCCGATGCCGCCCCCGCCCCTCGCAGAGCTCGTCCCACCATCGCAAGGGCAGTTCGGCGCGCCAGGGGCGGTCCTTGGCCTCGGCCAAGAGCTCGCGCCCGAGCCGCCAGTGCGGAAGCCACGATGCCAGGGGCATCCCGAAGCCACGCTTGGGGCCGCCGCGCAGGCGGGCCGGGAGCGAGGCGTTCAGCAGATCCTGAAGGGCCGGCTTGCCCTGCCACTCGCGCAAGCGCTGGCGTACCGCGGCGAGCTCGATGCGTGGATCGAGGAAGGGGGCGCGCGCTTCGATCCCGGCCGAGAGGCTGCCGACGTCGAGCTTGGGCAGGAGGTCGTGGCGGAGGTACTGCTCGGACTCGAGGCGGCGGATGGTCTCGGGCCAGGTTTCGGGCCAGACCTCGGGCCAGGTCTCGGTCCTGAACTCGGGCCCGGATGGGCGTGCTGGCGACTGCCCATCGAGAGCCGCAGCTCTCGATGGGCCCCCCTGCAAGACCCAGTGCATCCGAGGCCCGGCCGGCCTCCCCAACAAGGACTCGAGCTCGACCCAAGAAGCCTGCTTCCAGAGCCGCTCGTAGGCCTCGGCCCCCTCGCCGCCGAGCGCATGCAGCAGCCGCAGCCCGTTCCCCCATCGACCGCGGGACAGGGGTCCGGACAGCCGGGACAGGACAGCCCGAAGGGGCCTTGGCAGCAGCGCTTGGGCGGGACCCAGCCAGGTCCCGGCCCGCATCCTTCGGTAGCCAAAGAAGGCCTCGTCCGCGCCCTCGCCGGAGAGCAGCACACCGAGGCCCTGGGCGCGGGCTTCGCTCGCGATGGCTTCGAGGAGGAGGACCGAGGGATCGCCGAGCGGTAGGCCCCAGGCCTGGATCAGGGACGGGAGACGGTCCAGGACCTCGGGACCGACCTCGACCCGGTGGAAGGGCAGGTCCAGGTACAGCGCCACGGCCGAGGCGCGCTCGGCCTCGCTCGGCAGCCCGACCCGATCGAGGCAGAAGCTCGGGATCGGTCGGTCCAGGCGGCGGAGCATCGTGGCCAGCAGGCTCGAATCGACCCCACCGGAGAGCAGGGGGCCGGGGGCGACGTCGCCGTGGAGGCGGCCTTCGACTGAGCGCAGGAGGAGGGTCTCGAGGGGGAGCTCCTGGGCCTGTTCGCGGATGCGGTCGGGGAGGGCGAGGGGGCGGAGCTGGGCTCGGCCCTCGAGGTCCAGGCGGAGATGGTGGCCGGGGGGGAGGGCGCCGGCCTGGTCCTCTCGGTGGTCTTGTCCGGAGGGGATCCCTCCCTCGCTCTCGCTGGCGGTTCCTCGCTCGGGAGCGAGGGTTCCGGATCCAGCCGAGCCCCAGGTCGGCGGCGCCTCGAAGCCACGAGCCAAGAAGCGGCCGAGCGAGTCGCCGCTCGGCTCGGGCAAGGCCTCCCCGAGTTCGGCCAGCGCGCGCGGTGTCGAGGCATAGCTCGGCCAGGGATGGGCGACGATGGCCGAGGAGCCTTCGCTTCCATCGAGGCCTCGAGCCTGTCCCGCGCCGTCCCGCCCCGCCCCGCCCCGTCCCGCGCGAGCCCCGACAAACAGCGGCTTCTCCCCATAGCGATCCCGGACCAGGTGCAGCTGTCCCTTCGCCTCGTCGATCAGCGCCAGCGCGAAGGGCCCCTCCAGCTCGGCGAAGGCCGCCTCCCCCATCAGCTCGTAGAGCCGCAGCACCCACTCGGCATCGTTGCCGGTCTCGGGCGGGCGGCCGCCCTGGTTCAGCAGATGCCGAACACGGGCCGGGTAGGCGAGGTTGCCGTTGAGGACGATGGCGAGGCGGCTTCCGGGGCGACCGATGACGAAGGGGGGATCGGCCTCGGGATCGGTGATGGCGAGGCGACGGCAGCCGAGGCGGTAGCCGCAGAGTTCCACGGCGCCCTCGGCATCGGGGCCTCGCCAGGAGAGGGACGCGAGCGCCCGATCGAAGGAGGGCCGCCGCGAGGCCGGGGCTCCGAGGATGCCGCACATCGCCGCTTCATCCTGCCTGGCGGTCGGGGGTGCTGAGCGCCGGGGTTTCCGGCTCTTCGGCCATCACGCCGCGCTGACTCGGCACGGGCAGCTCCTCGCCCATCCTGCCCCGCGTGCCCGGGACCGCTTCGAATCGCCCCTCCGCCTCGGGGGACAGGCTCGCGGCCAGTCCCAGGACCAGCTCCTCGAGCCCGCGCAGTCGCCTCGGTCCCAGCGCCGCTTCGAGCCGGGACAGGTCGGGCAGCCTCCGGCGACATCCCGTCGTCGGCGCGCCGTAGCGCCAGGTCGGCGTCACATGCTCGATCCGCGGCAGGCAGCCGAGGATGCGGGCCGTGGCCTCGGCCAGCTCGCGCACCGAGAGCTCGATGCGGCCGCCGAGATTGAGCAGGCGGGGGATCGGCATCTCGTCGTGCGCTGATGACAGCCCGCCGCTCGAAGCACCGCTGCTCGAAGCAGGGACCTCAGCGCCTGGGATCCTCGACCCGCCGCGAAGCAGCGCCACCATCGCCTCGACCGCATCATCCCGATGCTGGAAGCAGCGGCGATCCTCGCCATCCCCGACGATCGGCATCGGCCGACCGTTCAGGCAGGCCTGAACGAAGGTCGGCAGCACCATGCCGCCCTCGGGCCCCTGTCCCGGCCCGGAGGCGTTGAACAGGCGGACCACGCGACCGGTCGTCCCGGCCAGCACGGCGGCCTCGGCCTCGCGCTTGCCCTCGGGGTACGAGGCGCGGGGCCAGGCTCCGTAGGACTCGGGGAGCGGGTCGTCCTCGCGCATCGGCCAGGTCGCGGCCGGCGGCTCCGCGCCAACCAATCTCCCCGGACCGGCTCCTCGACCGGCTCCGGGACCTGCACCCTGGCCACCCTTAGGACCGCACCCACCCCTCTCGGATGCCGAGCCATACACCTCCGACGAGGAGCTGAACAAGAGCCCGCTGCCCCGCGCTTCGGCCAGATCGACCAGCTGCGCCGTCCCCCGCACCGAGACCTCGTAGCAGCGCTGCGGCTGCCGGAGCACTTCGACCACCCCGACGACCGAAGCCAGATGAGCCACCAGCCCCCCCTCGGGCACCAGCTCCTCCACAAGACCCCGATCCAGCACATCCCCGAGCACGAAGCGCGAGCCCCCGGCGGGCTTCCATCGATCCCGAGGCGAACCGGCCTGCAGATCCAGCCCGACCACGGCATGCCCCAGCCCCTCGAGGTGACGGCAGAGCGCCCGCCCGAGGAAGCCCTGGGCACCGGTGACGAGGACGGTTCGCGGATCCACGGCGGCCTGGGACGCCGGCAGCGGCGGGCTCTTGCGGGTCTCGTGGGGGATCGGAGGACTCCTGGTCGGGGTCGGTCCTGGGGGGAGGTCGGGGGTCGTTTCGGTCGGAGGGCCGGAGGCTCAGGTCCGGGCAAGCAGCAGGGCGCAGATCGCCGTGTCGACGATGTCGTCGGCCGTGCAGCCCCGCGAGAGGTCCATGCAAGGGGCCGCGAGCCCCTGGAGCAAGGGTCCGATCGCCTGGAAGCCGCCGAGCCGCTCGGCCAGCTTGTAGCCGAGGTTGCCGGCGTCCAGATCGGGGAAGACCAGGACGTTGGCCCGGCCCCCGACCGGCGAGCCCGGCGCCTTGCGCTCGGCGATCGCCGGCAGGATCGCCGCGTCCAGCTGCAGCTCCCCGTCCAGGCAGAGATCGGGCGCCTTGTTCCGGGCGATCGCCACAGCCTCGCGCACCTTGTCGATCCTGGGATGCTCGGCGCTGCCCTTGGTCGAGAAGCTCAAGAAGGCCACCCGCGGCTCCTCCCCGGTCAGGCTCCGATGGCTCTGGGCCGTCGCGATCCCGATGTCCGCCAGCTGCGAGGCATCCGGTTCGGGCACCACCGCCCCGTCCGCGAAGGACAACACCCGATCCTCCCTCGCCATCAGGAACAGGCTCGAGACCACCCGCAGGCCCGGCCGCATCCCGACCGAGTGCAGCCCGGCCCGGACCACCTCTCCGGTCCTGTGCACGCAGCCTGCCACCGAGATTTCACCCTCGCCGAGCGCCAGCAGTCCCGCCGCCGTCCACAGGGGCTCGTCCAGGAGCTCCCGCGCCGCCGCCTCGCCGAGCCCCTTGGCCGCGCGACGCTCGAGCAGATGCGCCACCAACTCCTCGCGCCGAGGCTGCTCCTCGACCGTCTCGACCCCGACCCGGCTCGCGGCCGCATCGCCGCCGGTCGTCGCCGCCAGCGCCTCCAGGCAGCGATCCCGCATCGCCTGGCCGCGCACCAGCAGCACCGGCTCGTGCCCGGCCGCCGCCAGCGCCCGTGCCGCCTCGAGCACTCGGACATCGGGCGCCTCCGAGAGCCAGACCCTTCCCGGCCGCCCCGCGGCCCGCTCATGCATCGAGGCCAGGAGCGGATACCGGCTCATGCTCAGGACCCCTCGCGGATCGTCCCGAGCAGATCCTCGGGTACGTCGAGCTCGAGGTACGAGAGCCCGAGCCCGTGGGTCTTGCCCTGCGCGTCGGTCTTGAGGCTGGCCGAGCCGCCCCCGCCGAGCGAGTCCTGCAGGAGGAAGTTGAGGGCCAGCAGATTGGGCGCCTCGTAGCGGGTCACCCCGCCCTTGTTGATGCCGGCAAAGTGCTCCTGCACCCGGGCCTCGGTCAGCTCCTTTTCCAAGAAGCCGTAGATCTCCGGGCTGCGGGCCAGCACACCGACGTTGCTGCCTTCCCCCTTGTCCCCCGAGCGCACGAGGGCCAGCTGTGCGAGCGTGGCTTTCATGGGGTCGGACGATAGCGGGGGCGGGCCCGCGGCCCGAGCCGCCGCCTAGGAAAAGGTCCGCCGCAGCCGGTAGAGGTCCGTCTCCGAGACCTCCTTGACCTTGGCCGGATCCCGCCACCAGTCCTCGTCCACCGACAGGATGCGCCCGTTGAGGCAGCGCGCTTCGGGAGAGATCAAGAAGCTCGCCAGCTCCGCCGCATCCTCCGGCGGATGGTTCATCTCCCGGAGCGGATGCGGCCGCCCGGTCCGGCGTTCTTCCTCCTCGACCCGCTCCAGATCCACCGGCGACCAGGTCATCCCCGGCTCCATGCAGTTGACCCGCATCCCCGGCTGATCCAGCAGCTCCGCATAGAGCTGATCCGTGAAGCGACAGATCGCCGCCTTGGCCGAGGCGTAGGCCGTGCTGTGCACCCCGACCATCGGGAAGAAGGCGCCCCCCCCGGCACAGGTCAGGATGTCGCCCTGCCCCCGCTCCAGCATCGACGGAAGCACCGAACGACAGCAGAGGTAGGTCGTGTAGAGATTGCGCGTCACCACATCGAGCCACTCCGTCGGCTCGCTGTCCTGCAGCGGCACCCCCGCGCCGAAGCCCCCCGCCATGCAGGCCAGGATGTCCACCGGACCCTCCTCCCCGAGCACCGAGCCCACCATCCGGTGCACCTCCTCGGGATCCTTCAGGTCCGCCGTCACCGCCCGCACGTACAGATCCTCGCACTGCGCTTCCCGCGCCGCCTCCTCCAGCCGCTCCAGCTTGCGCGACGCGATCACCACCCGCACGCCCATCCGGGCCAGCCGCAGCGCGATCGCCTTGCCGATGTTCCAGCCCCCACCGGTGACGATCGCCACCTTGCCGCGATGCAGCCCAGGATCGATCGGATCCGCCTCGGGCTTGGGAGTGAGCAGGGTCGACTCGCTGGCACCCCCGTCAGGACGGAGGTGGGAGTCGATGAAGCCATCGCCGGAACTCACCTGGGGGCCGTCTCCCGAGAGGCGCGGATGGGGAGCCGACCTTCCGGCTCCGAAGCGCAGAGCATGGAGGATCGGTGCCATCTGAGCAACTCGCGGATACCCTCGCCCGCCTCGCCCTCCTCCCTCCCCGGAGCTCGGATGAAGCAGCACTGGAAGATCATGATCTGGATGCTCGCCGGCGCCCTCGTCGGCCTGGCCCTCCAGCTCTTCCTCGAGGCCCCGGCCCACTCCGGCCTCACCCTCCGCGCCGAGGGCCCCCACGCCAGCGTCCGCGCCGCCAGCGCCCTGGCCAAGAAGTCGGGCATCGAGGTGGGCGACCGGGTCTGGGCCGTCGGCGTCCAGCGGGAGGGGGCGCCGGCTCAGCGGGAGCTGGTCCTGAGCCAGGAGGATCTCGATCGCTTCGTGGCGACCCGGAGTCCCGGCGACGCCATCATGCTCGAGATCGGCGAGACCGCCGAGGAGGCCAAGGCCCGGCCCCGGCCCCTGATGCTGGCCATGGCGCCCGACGCCCCGCGCAAACCCTGGCTCGACGTCTTCGCCTTCATCGCCGACATCTTCATGGCCCTGCTGAAGATGTTGATCGTCCCCCTGGTCCTGACCTCGATCATCACCGGCGTCGCCGGCGTCGGGGCCACCGGCGACCTCAAGCGCCTCGGCATCAAGACCTTCGGCTACTACATCGCCACCAGCCTGATGGCGATCCTGGTCGGCCTGGTCCTCGTCAACCTGATCGCACCGGGCGAAGGCGCCCGCCTCGGCCTCCCCTACGCCGCCGAGTTCGCCGGCGAGCGCAGCGAGAACTTCCTCGACGTGATCAAGCGCATGATCCCGACGAACCTGTTCTCGGCCCTCGTCGACAACTCCTCGATGCTGCAGGTCATCTTCTTCGGGATCCTGTTCGGCATCTGCATCACCCTGACCGTCGCGCCGCACAAGGAACGCCTGACCTCGTTCTTCGACTCGGCCTTCCAGGTCATGATGAAGATGGCCGAGATCGTCCTGAAGCTGATCCCCTACGGCGTCTTCGCCCTGATGGCCAAGGCCGTCGGCCAGACCGGCGTGGCCCTGTTCCAGGACCTGGGCCTCTACATGGCGACCGTCACGGCGGCCTTGGCCACCCACGCCCTGATCACCCTGCCCCTGCTACTGCGCTTCGTCGCCCGACTCAATCCGCGGGCCTGGGCCCGCGCCATGTCCCCGGCCCTCCTGACCGCCTTCTCTACCAGCTCCTCCGGCATGACCCTCCCGGTCACCATGGAGTCGGTCGAGAAACGGGGGAAGGTCTCCAACAAGGTCACCTCCTTCGTCCTGCCCCTGGGTGCCACGATCAACATGGATGGCACGGCGCTCTACGAATGCGTCGGCGTGATCTTCCTGGCGCAGTACTACGCCGGGGTCGGGGCGTCACCGCTCGGCCTGACCGACCAGCTGCTGATCGTGTTCATGGCGCTGATGGCGTCGATCGGGGCCGCGGCCATCCCCTCGGCCGGACTGGTGATGATGCTGGTCATCCTGTCGGCGCTGAAGCTGCCGTTGGAGGGAGCCGCCTTGCTCCTAGCTGTCGATCGGCCGCTGGACATGTTGCGGACCACCGTAAACGTATGGTCGGACAGTTGCGGGTGTGCAGTGGTCGCCACATCGGAAGGCGAGTCACTTGAGTAAGCCAGATCTGGCTCCTGCATGGGGTGCAGGGGGTCGGAGGTTCAAATCCTCTCGCTCCGACCATTCACATCTTTTGCCGATCACGCGACTTGCGTGAACCCCGGTCCTTGCGGCCGTGGCGCGGCTCGAGCCTCAAAAGGTCGACTTGTCGACCTTCTGACCAGTTTCGAGAAACGCACCATGAGCAAGACAGGACCCTCCCTGCTGCGCTGCCCGCGCGGCTACGCCTACGCGAAGTTCAACGGCAAGAAGAAGAGCTTCGGCCGCTACGACGATCCGAAGGCCCATGAGGCCTTCGCCCTCTTCAAGGCGGACTGGCTCCGCGCTGGCAAGCGGCTTGCACCGCCGACCAGCGAGATGCCGCCGATCACCGTCACCGAGCTCGCCGAGAGCTACGTGACTCACCTGCGTGAACGCCGTGACTCACGCTGGATCGCCAACAACCTCGAGCGCCACGAGCAGGGGCTCGCGATGCTCAAGGAGTTGTTCGGCCTGCAGCCAGCGAGCTCGTTCTCGCCTAAGCGGCTGAAGGAAGTGCAGAGGGCGCTGGCTACGGCGACACGGACGAAGCGGGTAGACGGCGAGGACGTGGAGGTGCTGCGACTGTGCCGGACTGAGGTGAACTACCGCGTGTGGGTCGTCAAGCGGGCGTTCCGGTGGGCGGTCTCCGAGGAGCTGGTGCCGCCCGACGTGCATCAGGGGTTGTCAGCTGTCGAGAGTCTGCGCGCCGGAGAGTTCGGTGCCCGGGAGGGCAAGCAGCGCACGCCGGTGGAGGAGGAGCACTTCTTTGAGGTGCTGCCCTACCTCACGCGGCCAGTCGCGAGTCTGCTGGAGGTGCTGTGGTGGTCGGGCGCGCGCCCGAGCGAAGTGTTCGGGCTGCGTCCCGCCGACATCAAC
>WURV02217917.1:0-10613 GCA_011762755.2 Epimenia babai
TATATAATATAAAAGTATTACAGTGGTTAGCCGTATTAGTCCAATTGATAGCAACTAGAAAAACAAGAGGCCAAAGAGGCCTCACGACGCTCACCCCCAAAAAAAGAAAAAGACGGAACAAGAGGCCAAGGAGGCCATCTTGATATTAGAACGAGAAGACAACAAGGAGACTTGCTTGACATCAAAAACAAGAGGCCAAAGAGACCTGATAATACTCATCACGATACTGAAACAAGACAAAGAGGCCAAAGAGACCCAAGAATACCCATAACGACACTATAACGGGACGAGAGGAAAAGCAACCCGACAATACCCATTATAACACGCAAGCTATAAAGAAAATACAGATCCGTGGGAAAAAACCTAGGCTGACACATGTAATTGCCAAAACGAAGATGTCCTAAACAAATCTGAATAACACCTACAGACAATATCTGCCAAATGGCAGACCTTTGCACTAAGCTGACATTGAGATAAGGATTTTGAAATTAAAGTCAATACAAATTACCCCCCTCTTGCCCCCATGACGAGATACTGAACAAATCTAAAAGATACTGACCCAAGGACAATATCCGCCAAATTGCAGACCTCTGCGATAAGTGGTTCTTAAGATTTTTTAAGAAAAATGCGAACACATGCAGGAGTTACCTCCCCTTAGCTGTGATGATACCATGAACAAATCTCGGAGAGATCAACCCTAAGCCAATATTTGCCAAATAGCAGACCTCTGTGATAAGCAGTTCTTGGGAAGATTTAAGAAAAAATACGAACATCGGTAGAAATTACTTCTCCTAGCTGCGATGATAGCACGAACAAATCAAGAAAGGACCATTCCTAGGGCAATATCCTCCCAATGGCAGACCTCTGCGATAAGCGGCTCTTGAGAAGATTTTGTAAGAAAATGTTAACATCGGACAGATGGACGATGGACAAACTCCGATCAGAAAAGCTCACCGAGCATAAGCTCAGGTAAGCTAAAAGGGACCAACACTTTCTTATAGAATAACTAGTTTATTGATCACATGCTTTTGCATAAACACTATGAAAGTGATCAAAATATAGCTGGCTGTGAAAAAATTAACCACTTACCATAATGGTCATCTATGAATTACAGGAAAGTGTATTCTTCTTTTTGGGTATACTTATCTATTAACCACGGTGATTGTGTTGCCAAATTTCAGGCAAGTGTATTCTTTAAATGATTTACTACAAAAAATAAATATTCTCATTATAAACACTTGGATTTTGATTTCAAAATATCCTAAAACAGCCTATAGCAATAAATGCATATGTATGCATATATATGAAATTATGGTTACATTTTTAAGATAAAATCTTCTCACCTTTACATTAACACGACCAGAGAGTTTTTCCATTTCTCCCAAGATGGCTGAGATGAGAGATGATTTGCCACTACCCACCTGACCCACCACGGCCAGAAGTTGGCCCTCACTCACTCTTAGATTAATCCTGTGTTAATTAACATTCATATTATACGTTACCTGACATTCAAACTATGTATGTAATTCTAACATTGCCGGTGGTGAAATTGGTAGCTTCAGAAGAACCATTTACGAAACAGCAGGTACTCATAGAAGTTATTTTAACAATTTTCATAAATAAAATTAAGAACATTTGGTCAGGTCCATCTCCATAACAAAATCTTACAAAATTGGAAAATACACTAAGACTAGCAATATATAAGAAGTACAAAATCAGAGAAAACTACTTAAGGACTGAAAAGGACTACTCGATGGACAATGTCTGCAAAATGAAAAAGCTATGCAAAAGATGATTTTACAGAAGTAAAAACATCTGCAGAAATTACCTCCCCATGCTCAGATACCCTGAACAAATTTTTGAGCAAGACCAATCCAGAAACTATGCCCACTAAAGCTTTGTGACAAACACTTCTTGAGAAAAAAGTATAAAATAACAAAAGCACAATTACCTCCCATTGCTAGGATGAGGTTACTCTAAACAAATCTTAATAAGACAACTCAGGAACAATTTCTGCTATAAGGCAAAGCTCTGCATCAAGTAAATGATGCATTAAGATAAATTCAGAATTATAACATCATGCGGACAGACTTCGAACTAAGTCCAAACAGAATAGTTCTGCATAGCATACGCTCAGGTGAGCTAAAACCTGAATGGCTGTAATGGGTACGAAAATTATGGAATATGTGCTACAATATACATGAAATAAACATAATATACATTATGAAATGTGAACTGTATCAATAATTCTTGCATGCCTACTATTAATTAAAATAACATTAATATAATGTATGTCATGAATTTTAATAACAATATTTGTATCGGTATATTCTCAGCTGCTATTGACATGTGAAAACAAGAGGCTAGAGTGGCCTTGAGACGCTCCCCTGAAAAAAAAGACAAAAAGATAAAACACAAGTAGACTGCCTGACATCACAAACAAGAGGCCAAAGAGACCTGAAAATACCAATTCAGATACAGAAACAATACAATACAGATTTGTGTAAAAACCTTGGCTGAAATCACAACTAACTGCCTAAATACAGATGCCCTAAACAAATCTGAACGAGACCTACACAGGCAATATCTGCCAAATGGCAGACCTTCATTCTAAACAGACACGGAGATTTTCAAATAAAAAGTCGATAGAAATTACCCATTTTGCCTCCATGACGAGATGCTGAACATATCCGAAAGATACTAACCCAAGGACAATATCTGCCAGACTCCTGCAATAAGTGCATCTTCAGAAGATAACAAAAAAAATAATAATGAGCATTAGCAGATGTTACCTCCCCTAACTTCAATGACGATACCATGAACAAATCTAAAAGAGACCAATCCAATGACTGTAAAATCTGTAAAATTGCAGACCTCAGCAGTAACTGGTTCTTGGAAAAAAATTTGTTAATAAATAATACAAACATCGATAGAAGTTAGCTGAGATGACAATACCATGAACAAATCTAGAAGAGACCATCCTTTACCATCTGCTACTTCTGCAATAAGCGGTTCTTGAGAATATTTTTTGAGAAAATGTTAACATCACGAAGGGACAGATGCAAAGATGGACAGACGACGGATGAACTCCAGTCTGAAAAGCTCACCGAGAAAAGCTCAGGTGAGCTAAAAAATAAAATACAAAATTTATAGACGTACTCAGCTGGTCGATTTAGTGAAAACCAATAGATATTGTTCTACAACATATGTCCTTAGAGAAAGTGCTCTGAATGTAGGTGCTGTATATGGGAGATACTTGCTTCAACCCTTCATGCTGAATAGATAATATTCACACTGATACATACCCATTGAGACATACACCAATGTCAGGACTCCACTGGAATTTTCCATTCTCTATAACGATCACTGCATCTGAAAATATAGTTTCCACATAAACCTGCGACCCCTGAGCGTATGAAATATGTTCCAGTGGAACAATGCTCTGTGTTGGATCCATGTGGTTGTATTTATGATGCTTATAGCAAACGGTAATTGGTGCGGTATTAGTGTTATTGTATTAATGGACGTAAATATTAGTCACGCCTACTTAATAAAGATACCTCATTATCACCTGTTAAATATTCACAAATTCAAACTTCAATAAATATCTCTAAATGTTCAAGTACAAAAATCTCGCACATTTACATGATGAAAAGGGTGGAATGATCCACGCTTTGTGCAGGTTCAAAGTCGCATCCTCTCATCCGGAAAGCCACGTTTATCAACACCCATACATCCGCAATCTAGTCACTCTTGCTATACTTTTATTAAACCGAGGATTTAGAGAGGTGTGTGGTGTCAGTAGCTAGGGTGCTGGCATGTATACGTAACCAGTTGTCCAAATGAACAACGGTTAGTAGTCCATCCATAAGGGCTTGCAATACGGTATTTTGGTCACTTCGTTGAAACACAGTTTATATGAGTAAGATATCCCACCATGAAAATTTGGCTAATTTTATCGGAATAGTGGAAATTATTATATACCAAATTATAACAACTAATCAGTGCCACTCAAGTATAAACAGTCTATAGTAGTGACTTCAATATGAGTAGAGGTTTACAAACTATATAAATATATTTATCAGTACAACCCGCACCTTCGGACTGACTGTGGCTCACATTGTCAGGGTCAAGGTCATCTTGGCACAGATAATGCGATATCCTGTTTAATGACACTCGTGCCTGTAAAAATTCATCATATTAATTACACCATTTCATTATAGACACTTCATCTTTTATTTCACAGTATTACCAAATATTGCGATCTGTGTTTAAACCATTACATATAGTTAAATCAGTTAGTCAGAAACAGGCTGATTACCCAGGTAGTCGTACTATAGGCCGTTCGTAGCCCTTTACAATGCTAGTGTATGCGGTGTACGCTACAGACAGATTAGCCTCAGTAATAAGAGGTGGGAGAAAACACCTTGGTGAAAAACCCACTGAGTTTTGGCAGAGCCTTACCTTGTCCATTCACACAACCAGTTCTTAATGCCCAAAGAGTTTGTTGGGGATTGATAAATCCCTATGTTCAGGCCACTTGGGCCCATTACGTAACCCCATTCACTGTGGTGTGTCTTCTAAAAGTCATGGGTTCCATAGCCAATTAGAATTCTTGACAGGCCAACACTCATGTGATGACTTAGGCATCTATGGAGTTTACTATGAATCTTTTGAAAGTTATTATTTATCCCAGTGGGCCATGCATGTCTGTCAATTCAATTTCATTTGAACTCGGGGAAAAAAATCCTACAGTCCTAAGTTGATTTTCGCTAAGGGCCTTCATTGGCCGAGGGAGTGTTCTACTGTGTCTATTGTGATGGGAGAGTCAGCAAGACCCAATTCTTCTCTGTTGGGGAGTTGTAGATTATACGTTCTGCCAAAAATAAACTTTGGCAGGATTTGTTCAGAGGGAGGTAAGGTCTTCCGAGTCTGTATGGTCATCCTGTCCCTTATTAACCTATGGACACAAACTTCAGACCCACTGTTCAATTGCTTAGCTCACAGGATCCTACAACACCTAGCCATTGCCGGAGCTTCTATAAAAAGTGAAGTGGAGGTATGTCTCTCAAAATTCCTAACAGATTTTCTCGTGACTCCGGCCGGTCTCACACAGACATTCGTTGCATGCGACCCATATGTCTCTGGGTCATTTTCAGCAAGCCACAATAACGATAAGGAGGCAAGGTGCTGCTAAACCCTCAGTCTTCCTTCTCCGTATGAACAGGACCAATTTAGTCTTACTAGGACGCCTAAAGACAGCCAACATATACCACACACTCCGCTACATCTGGGATAGTTGATGAGCATTTACAATAAGGTGGTGAGATACAGGGGAGAGGGGGAAAGTGACTATCTATCAAGCAGCTGAAGCACAGCCACGTGCACAGAGGGAAGAAACCGAGGCCATTGGCTTGAAACATTCCACAGGAAATACACTGGCTAGAGTGGTTATTTAGGCTAAAAAAGAGGAAATAGATTCTAAGTTGATTTCATCGATATCTACTGCTATGTGTCTTCTTTTATTGAGTCTAATGACTTCATGTGGTATATATTTTTGCTAGGAAAATTTTAGTATCTGCAAAAGCCGCCAGGAAACCCCTCACATTTTTACTTGTATAGCATGAAGCGCTACGTGAAATACTGATGAAATGTACAAACACAATGAGCTACATGGCATATTGTCTACAATTCCAGTAGCTAGATACAGTATAGTTAGTCACTAGAGCTACTTACTCGGACAACTTCTGTGATAACTATAGGAAAAAGATTGAGAGAAAATCTGAGGATGTTGAACAGCGAGATGGCAACAAAGGCTTTATTTGGGCTGAGGTAGTGGTCTGGTGAAATGTAGACGTAAGTGGCAAAAGTGGCTAAGGATACCTGTAGAATACAGTATACTAGTAGAGGTGTTGGTGTGGTGAAATGTAGATTTAGATGGCAAAATTGCTAGGGATACTACCTATGGAATAGAGTGCACTGTTAAAGGATACTGATTCAAGTTTACTGATTCAAGGATAGGTAATGATTCTGTATATTAAGATGACAAGTGGTAGATTAGTGTAGAATAAGTTCCTTGAGAGACATTCAATTCTATGTTGATGGAATGGTTAGCTAAAACATCCCATAACTTATCCTGTTAGCTTCACAGTTTCTCAGCAACTGGAGGGTTAAAATTTCTGCGATTTTCTTCACTCCCCCAAATTTATATTGTCATGGACTCATTTTCTCTCTCTGTGTTCTCGTAACAATGTATACGAGAAGGATATAATACATAGGTTAATTGCATGCAGAATTCTTGGATTTATCAGACTTGCATAACTAGTCTCGAAGTCTGACGTAATACAAAAAAGGCATAAAAACCATAGACAAAGAAGGGACAACAAAAAACAAAGGGAGGTGAAAATATGTCGAATAGAAGAGGCACTTGAAATATCAGTGAAAAGTTAAAAAATGTTGCAAAAATAAACGAAAGGCCCAAGAGGCCTCAAGACACTCTCCTGGAAAAAGAGAAAAAGACACAAAAGACCAATAAGGCCATCTTGATATTGGAACGAGAAGACTGCCTGACATCAAAAACAAGAGGCAAAAGAGACTTGAAAATACCAATTAAGATACCGAAACAATAAAATATGGACTTGTGGGTGAACCTTGCTGTATCCTATGTAATTGCCCAAATAGAAATGCATTAAACAAATCTGAATAAGACCTACACAGACAAAATCTGCCAAATGACATACCTTTGCACTGAGTGAATATGGAGATAAAGATTTGTCAAATAAAGTCTATAGAAATTCCCCCCCTCCGCTCCATGAAGAGATCCTAAACAATTCTGAAAGATACCAACGCAAGGACAATATTTGCCAAATAAAAGAACTCCGTGATGAAGGGTTCTCGAGAAAAAGATTTTTCAAGTAAAAATACAAGCATCGGCACACGTTACCTCCCCTTACTACCATGGCAATATTATGACCAAATCCAGAGGAAACCAACCCAAGGACAATTAATAAATGTTCGATGATATTGTACAATTGTGCAATATTCACTAGAAATGTATAAAAGAAAACATATAAAGAGTGATAAATCATGTAATATCACTTACAAAAAATATAAATCAGTACAGTTAATATTTATGAGATAAATTCAAAATATGTAATTGGAAAGAGTAATATTTCAAGAAAAACAAAGAAGTGGGCGTATTCATATTCATTAATAACATCATGTGATTAGATTACATCATAACAAACCAATGAGAAACACAGTGTAAAGGAGAAACTTTTCAGTGTAGTAAAAAGACGCATGTCGGTGTGCTTATCAACTCTTACGAACAGAGATAGACAGTATCGTGGCTACACTAACCACGCCTGCTGATGTCTGCGTAATTCTGATTTGGCAGCTTATTCAAGGCTCTACCATGCTAAGATAACAGGGTAAGATAACATACTTTGGTTGTCACATTACTACGACTCGTCAAGATTCTCGCACTAAGTAACACATACTCCCCTCACTTTGCTACTACCTCATCTACCGTCATTTTGTTACCTTTCCTACCGTCACTTCATTAACCTCACTTTATTTCTCACTCAGTCACCCTAACTTCACCCCTCCTTACTTCATTACCCTCCCTTCGTTTCTCTTATATAGCAACCCTAACTTCACCCTCCCAACTTTATTACCCTTCCTTTATTTCTCTTACACAGCAACCCTCACATCCCTCCCTTCACTTATTATCCTCCCTTCTTTCTCTTACATAGCAACCCTACACTTAACTCCCCTGACTTCATTACCCTAGCTTTGTATATCTTACATAGCAACCCTAACTTCACTCCCTTCACTTGATTACCCGCCCTTCGTTTCTCTTACATAGCAACCCTCACTTCACTCCCCTCAATTGATTACCTACCCTTTGTTTTTCCTATATAGCAACCCTAAATTCACTCCCTTCACTTGATCACTCGCCCTTTGATTTTCCTATATAGCAACCCTAACTTCACTCCCTTCACTTGATTACCTTCCCTTCATTTCTCTTACGTAGCAGCCATAACTTCACTCTACTCACTCAGCTACCCTCGCTTCATAACCTCTCTTCTCTACTCTCACTTTGTTACCCTCAAGCTGTATTCTGCACACATGTTTGTCCCGCTGCTAATAATCAATCAAGCAAAAGTGAGATAGCACCGCCCTGTTCTGATACTGTTTAAAATAATGAATGAACACTGCGAATATGTTGACGTACTAAGTATGGCGTCATGGTCCACATCAAAATGCCAATGGCATTGAGGTAATAGATCTTCTTCATGATGGAAATCTCATTTTGTCTGATAGCCTTGATCTTCTGCTCAAAGGCCGGTTCCCATGCATATAACTTAAGCACCTGTAAGTAAACAATAGCAAACGCCTTACGGGTAATATATAAATGTAAACTGATACAGTGTTCATATCTCATACACTCAAATTTCACCCTAACCCTGCTGAAAACCTCATTTAAAGACCCTAAAAACCTCCCTGTGAAGCCTAAAAGACATTCCAATTGGCTCACACAAACATTTTACCCACCCAGCTGACAAAACCTTACCCCGATACTCAAATAGACTCGCTCCTGACACCTCTAAAGATCTCACCAAAATGCAAGTCTCGAGCCTTATACCCCGAACACCTCACCAAGTAAGCACCCCACTATCACACTCCTAAAGACTTCATGCTTATAGGCACCGTGAAAGACCTTACGCCAAGAAACCCAAAGATTTCACCCAAAGACTCTAGAGACCTCAACTTTACACCCCTACACTGTACCAAAAACACCCTAAAAGCTTCACTTTGACACACTTAAACACTTCACCCTGATGTGTTCAGAGAATTTACCACCAACACCCCTAAACTCCAACACCCATCACATTGACACTTCTAAAGACTTCACCCCAACACCCCTATAGGCTTTACTCAGACAACCCAACACCCTTACACTTTTTCAAAACTTGACCCCAATACGCCAACACATATCACCCTGAAACTTCTAAAAACTTCACGCCTCACACCTAATCCATCCACCCTGGTACCCCTAAAGATCTCACCTTAATTCCACCGAGCACCTCACTCATCATCTTCACCCTCTTGTCCTTCTCCGCCATCTGTTTCGTCTGGTAATGCCCCATCGCGACCATCGTGATCACGTTCACTGGCAGCATTAGCAAGATCGCGGCCAGCCCAGCAAACACAGACGGCCCCATGGTGATATACAACAGGACGAGTGCAACGATGATCTCTATCGGGCCTGACGTGCTATCCCACAGGTACATACAGAGCTGCTGCAGGCGCTGCGTGTCCACTGCCATCAAGTTGATGATTTCGCCCACTGTTGATTCATTCCGGGCACGACTGGTAATCGTCAGCGACTGTAACCAGTACAATAAATAGTTCAGAGAGCATCAATCAGTTTTCTTTACCATCTCATTCATATTCTTTAAATCAAAAGCCGTTTAATCATGGACGTAGCCCTGTGAGGGCTGATAGCCTGCTCCTTAAAGTTTATTTTCCCTACAATGCCTATTCATGCATGTTGTGAACTGTGCTTTAAAATGTATTAGATAAAAATAACGAATTACTTTCAACAATAACACTGTGATGTTTTGAGTAAGGCGTCGGTGCTGGCCCACTTAGCTGACTTATTTTTTTAGGCAATACCGGCATAAATTATGACAGTATTCTTATATGGCTGGATCTGAATAAGAATTGGCGGTATTTGTAACTCAGGATTTCATTGGCAGGAAATGGCATCTTCGTTTTTCACGAAATATTGAGTATACCAAATGGAAGCTAGAAAGGGACAAGAGGCCCAATAGATCTCAAGATGCTCACTTGGAAAAAAAGAGAAAAAGACAGAACAAGAGGCCATCTTTATATTAGAATGAGAAGACAAGGAGACTGCTTGACATCTAAAAACAAGAGGCCAAAAAGACCTGACAATACTCATTACCATGAAATTAATATGAAATCTAAAGGAGACCAACCCAAGGATAATATTTGCTAAATAGCAGACATCTACGATAAGCGGTTCGTGAGAAGACTTTTTATAATAATACGAACATCGGCAGAAATTACTTCCCCTAGCTGCGATGAGGATACCATAGACAAATCTAGAAGATACGATCCATAAAACAATATCTGCCAAATGGCAGACCTATGCGATAAGCGGTCTTTGGGATTTTTTCAAGAAAATGTTAACATCGGACGGATGGACAGACGACAAACAAACTCCTATGAGAAAAGCTCACCGAGCATAAGCTCAGGTGAAAATGAAATGAAATTTATTTGTGTAAAGTGTACTCATTAGCAGAGCTGTCAGACACAATTTACATGAAACAATAGCCCAATACTAAAACGTGACCTAAAATACCCTCTGATTCTGATTATAGATTTCTCCATTGTACAGTGCGAGTCAAAAAAATGTCCCCCTTTTTAATTGCCCTGGGGGACGCCCATCATGTCAGATATTAATATAATATATATATCTTTCGAAAGGTACATCTCTCCTCTTTTCAACGAGTGGTCAAACATCGAAATCCATAAATTCCTGACCAAGATATCGCGCATTTACCGGGGTCACCCAAAGTGCC
>WURV02217928.1:0-10612 GCA_011762755.2 Epimenia babai
CATATATAGTGTGTGTGTGTGTCTGCACAACGTCCAAGAAAAAAAAAAAATTTTTACGTCGTTAATATCAAATAATCATATATAATTTCATTGCCTTTGTCGTTATTTTTCTGTGTTTCTTTTTAATATACCATGATTATTTTTGTTTATTCTCCTAAATACAAATAAAGTGACAAATACAATAAACGCAGCCACTCGAGGGGCAGCTTTGCTGAAACCGGCTGTATTAGGCTCACAGCCTTAGACAGAAACCAGGCCTTGAGGCAAAACACGAAGAAAGTTACATTATTTCAAAACTACGTTTGCATATAACAATACACCGCTGGCCAACAGAATCGATATTTGCCAGAATCTGTCGGGAGAGAGAATGGTTGAACTGTAGCGTATCAGCAGACAGGCTTTGGGTATATACGTGTGTGTCGTGTAGCAGTATTTCATTCATCACATAAATGACTATAAACAGAACGGACAGGTTCCGACCGCTGGAGATATTAACGAGAGAAACGTTGCCTGCAGGCATCCACTAACTAGTTTTATTAAATACTGAAATTGTATAATTTTGGGTTGACATAAATACTAGCCGCTGGCAATCCGCTAATTTTAAAGGGTACCGCAGCCAGAAACATAATTGAATTCGTCTTTGTTTATGTAAAAGATCGGACAAATTGTATGTATGTTTATTTGCAAGTACGGTAATTATTTAACATAAATTACAGTAAATTACTGCAATGACGAAAATTAAAGTAAATTTGACATTTACATGCTGCAGTCTAGAGTGGCTCGGCATCTAGTTCATCACAGATTCCCTTTTCAGTGCATATATAGTCGTAATGCCACGAATAAATTCAACGATGATGACGATGATGATGATGATGGTGGTGGTGGTTATGGTGATGATGATGATGATGATGGTGGCGGTGGCGATAACGATGGTGATGACGATGGTGATGACGATGGTGATGACGATGATGATGACAAGATGATGTCGACGACAGTTAATAATGTTACTAGCTAAAACGCAAACTAGTGAAGCTATGTGCAACTGTTTTCTTAGGCAAAAGGAATCAGAAAAATCGAGTACAAACATTGCCAAAAATCGACAAGCGAAGAACACGAATTTTTTGGCCAAGAATTCAAACATTTCAGCTCGCCGTTTTAGGACGCATTTATAACTACAAACTCCAAAACTTTCCATTAGATTTATAGATAAATAACGAAACTTCTGCTGCATTTGTTTACCCAAGACGAAAATATTTCAGATTAGTTCGTTCCCATTAGAAGAACATATTTGAACAGATAAGGTAAAAGAACGGACTATTATATTTCAATGATCAGCCAAATTTTAGCTTCATTTGTGATGAAAAAATCATAAGAAAAAATATTTTAATATCAGCTTCAAGTTTCTGAGTACCAACAGGAAGTGAGGGAGCTTTGGGAGTTCGTGTGGGACATAGGGGCAGTGTCACGGGAGTGGAGGGGTGTTGTCTGTGAGTCTTTTTGTCATTGAGCAAACGGTTATCCTCATAAATACCAATATATTGACAATTAATTAAAAAAGAAACTGAAAATGTAAACTTGACATTATATATGTCAGAGACTACTGCATTTTAATGACTGAAGCAATTGGAACAGCCATTATAGACGCAGCCTGTACAAAAACTGTCTGTGATCGGAAATGGCTCGCAAATTACTTCAGCAAACTATCAGTGAAGGACAAAAACAACATACATACATCTAACTGGTATAACTGTTTCAGATTACGCGATAGTGATTCAGTTTGATCTAAAGAAATAGTCACAATTCCAGGATTCATCGGAGACACAAACTGTAACCTTGAGACGCATCGTCGATCGTGACATCCCGCTTCTTTTCAGTGAGGAATTTTAACAGCAAGCCAACACTCGATTTGATAAAGCAAGTTGTTTCGCACAAATGTAACACTTAATATGACTTCGAGTTGACACTACCGTATTGAAATAAGGGGAGAGAACTCAATTTTCAGTTGTGAATTATTGAACAATCATAATGATGACAATGACGCTTTGCAATTGAAGAAATATTTAATGAAAAGGACGTTCTCAAATAATGTAAGCAATTTTGCCATATAGGTCAAAAAAATCTTACTTTACTACAAAATTCCCAAATGATGGATGACATTATCAAAGAATATGTGTGCAATGACTATGAAGTTTGTAAGGTTCACAAAAGGCCTGCATTTCGACCAGCTGTTAGTCTGACATTATCTGATGAATTCAATAATACGGTTGAACTTAACCTCCATGAACTCCAGTCTAATTTATACTATAATTATACACATCAGTAAATTTTTCACGCGTTTAGTGCCGCTGTTATCATCACAAACAAATATGCAAGTACAGTAACCAGGAAATTTATGCCCATATGTATTAGCATTTATGGTGCTCCAATTTTTATTCTCACCATAATGGAGAGAGCGAAGAACAGGAGTAATATGAGAGCGACGACATGCATAAGTGATAAGTCAGGCAGCGCTGTTCTGGAGTTTCTAGAGGGTTCGTATAATGGGGAATTGAGGTAGAGGAAGCTGCAGTTATCAATTTTGCCTGTGATGAAAGAATGTATAAGTGTTTCACATAGTTCTGGAGAGAGGTGGCGTGATATTGATCTGATGTTCCGTAAATACATATAATCAGATTGGAGAACTTTCGATATCTGCTTGTGGAAAGTGAAATGTTTATCAAATATGACTCCAAGGTTACGAGCTTCATCTGACGGCTTGATAGTTGTGCCCTTAAAAGTTACGGAGCCGTCGGGAGAAGAGGCAAAAGTTTTCACTGCTGACGGGAATGAGCAGTTGCTGACTGAGAGATTGATGAGTTGAACTATGTAGGACAGAAGTACGACAAAGGAGGATTCCAGGATGCATTTTGGAATTAGATCGCCAGAAGAAGTTTTGATTGGATGTTGTTTGATGATATTTTCGACATCTTCCTTAGTTACAGGAGAGATGGCGGGAGGGTAGAGTATTTTCTCCATATTTAGCAGATATATGGCAGTGAGTTGAACCTATTTCCTGACGAAGTTTGTAAACTTTGATGCTAAAGAAATCTACACATTTTTTCTGGAATATCATTTTTTAGCGACTTTATCTGGCAAAATAATTTCGGAATTCATGCTTATTAGGAAAAAAGGGAAAAGGCGAGGTTCTGGTGCTACTTTATAGTTGATTGTCAGTCGCACGTACCGCATTACCCTGTAACATCCCTAATATATTTTATAATAAACCATTTCATGACGTATCTTTCTTAATATCCAAGCATGAAAATCTTGCGCTGTTTCCCATCGTGGAAGGCGCGGGAAAAATCCCTGGTTGGTGTTGGTTCAAACTCGCAACCTCTCGCATGAAAGGTAAGTTTTCTAACCACTGCACCACTGGAGCCAACCATTAGTCAATTAATTGAAGGTTTCAAAGAGACGTTGTTGTGATGATCGAGATTCTGTTACTGATTTTGTGTAATAATTGCACTTTTCGGTTCTGACGCGATCTGAGGAAGTGGCAATAGCGATCTGATATTCTCGCTTGGTTTGATTGCAGGGACGTCTCCATTTTCTTTCTCCCGAACGACGCGCGCGGCACACACCTACAGTTTCAGGAGTCGCCCAAGGTTCAGGGTCTCGTGCTCGCTGGTTTATGGTGACTTCAGGAGCATGTTTATGAAGTGTGTCTGAGGAGTTACGGTTTATGCGGCAGAGATCATTAGAGTCAGGGGAGTTTTGTTTAGCGGCGAGGGATTCAGATGGGTCAGCGTTGAATTCTTCCGTATTGATGCAGGCAATTTTGCGAATTGTTATTCATATACTGCACATTTAAGGACACACCAGATGGTCAAATTAAAACAAGCGAGCTTTGTTACTCGTGGCTTTGAGGGTTTTGAGAAGGATTAGGTTCACAAAGACTCTCCTACATGTTCCAGCAATCTCCTAAAACCGTTCTTGCTGTAATAGCAATAGTGGACAATGTGACTGGTCACGTGACGTATACATCAGACCACCAAAAGAAGCTTATTTTCATGGTACGCTGTGACACTTGGGAAAATATATATATGGATGATCGAATTCCCAAATGAATTGCTATCATAAGGCCAAGCAAACAATAAATGGCTGTGGTGCTCAAATGTCTAGTGTCGACCCTGCTGTTTTCTATTGGCATAATCACGAGAATGCATTAATGGGACTACTTGCGGTCATGTTGATGAGTTTTTTATGCGGGGATGAAAACTTTGAACCCAATATTATTTAATTACTTCTCTGTGTTGGCAAAGGAGAGTCATTTTCGTTTAAGTATGTTTGTCTGAACATTTCTTCTCACAACGACATTATTCATATTGACCAGACAAGTGACATTAGGTCTATCACTCCCATTGAACTTGATAAGGAGGGATGTAATAACATCGCCAATGACATTACTGAAAGTGAAGCAAAAGCTTTACGAGGGAAAGCAGAACAACTTATAAACTTATTCATAAGATTCAATCAGACAAAATTAACATAAAATTTCAGCATTCGGGGGATAATGACTCATTGACACTTATAGTTAACAGTGACGTTTAATTTGAAATCTTGCTAATGGTGGCAGTCAGGGAGGATACCTAATCCTTTTAGCTGGACACAACGGATGTTTCCCATTAGCTGGCAATCGCGAAATATCCATTGTGCTGTCTCCAGTACACTTGCTGCAGAATCTCTGGCATCGTCTGACGCTCTTGATGAAACCGTGTTTCATGCTCATCCCTTTGCAGAGATATTCCATGGCCAGAGTAATTCACTGCTAATAGCCATAGAGACCATCACTGATAATCAACCACTGTATTACACTATTTATTCAACCAATCATGTTCAAGAAAAGAGACTTCGTATAGAAATCTCTAGCATTAAAGAAATTATGGAAAGGAAACATATACGTTCATTAAAATGGACTATAAGCAAAAGGCAATGCGCTCATTGTCTAACAAGATGTGGGGCACCGCCTCCCCTTCCCCTGAAGTTACTGGAGGTCGGTGTTCATGAAGCATAGAAGAAAATAGCTGTGTAGATAGCACTGCACCTAAGTACAGGGTGTAGGGAATTAAAAAGAGGTGTTTGTTAGTTTTGATTACAATAAACAATCCTAAAAAAGAATTTTTATACATCATTAGCGTTAAGTTTCTTAGTACCAACAGAAAGTGAGGGAGCTTTAAGAGTTCGTGGAGGATACAGGGGAAGTGTCAAGGGAGTGAGGTGGTGTTCTTGGTGGACTGAACAGAAGGACGGGTGCATTGTAGCATATTTTTTGAAGTTACTTAATTTAAGTATAACGTTATAAAGGAAACAGAGACCATTAAGACAAGTGAGCATAATTTTTACACCAACAATGATGATTATAGCAGAATATTAGGAAAATAAACCATCAAATGTAGTTAGTTTACTTTGGCGTACTTTATGATGTGAATTGCACTTACGTACCGTTATTGGATGTGAGACACTGAACCTCTATAACTGACAACAAAACACCATGTTCCGATGTGAGACATTGATTCGCTCAAACGAACATTACAGTGTACACAATGGGAAACTCTGATCTGCTCCGAAGGACCTACATAGTACCTTATTAGTTACCATCTGAGACACAGTTCCGCTCTGACAGAACGAGATAACGCCATGCCACACACTGATATGCTGAAAAGGGCTAATACATATGACAGCATGTTACAAGGTGAGACACCGCTGTGAAGGACCGGTATAACAGCATGTTACATGTTGACGGGTCAAGGTGGTACAATGTAACTGAACATCTCCGGGTTTAGAGCCGACATCCGAAGGCGTTTCTATACGGATTAAACTGGAGTTAATACATTGTATTCTTGTTCAAAGTACTTTATCCCAATTCATTCCGTTCTCATCACTGGCTTGCCGAGCGTCGGCCATCGAACCAGTAGGATTAAAATAGGTTTAATTCGGTGTATAAAATGCTCGAAGCATTTTATTCCGATTGTTCTGGTCGATTTATCCACGGTTGATACCGGTGAAATTTATCTGTGACAGTTATACTAGGAGAAGAGAAACTGCGACGGGTTTGTTGGCGTCTGTGACCGAACGAACTGAATTGCGGTGAATCGGCATTTAGGTGGCAAACGGTGTACGTTTTTAAGGTCACAATTTACTTACCGATGATAACAGACGGTCGATCTCGCATGTTTTTGCCGCAAGCTGGCGATCTGAAAATAACCGTGTCGTTACCTCCAAAGCTACAACATGAACCGTACTTAATTCCAACCAGTCACCAAATATCTATGGCAGCAATCGTGCGTTGATCGGATTAGATTGCGTCTCGGGAGGCCATAGACGTGCCAGTTCATATATCGACATCGACTGTCCGGACCTGGTAATATGTAGCTTTAACAAATATGTTATAGCGACTGCAGCATCCAGAGAAATCTTAGACCGAAAGGTAAATAGAATCTATATGTGATAGTGGTAACGGTTCGTGACCGGAAGGGGACGACATTCTTGCTGTTTATTTAAGGAATATGATTTTTGCACCTTAGAAATTGGCATCAAGGTTAACAAGATAAATTAATTCCCAAAACGCGATCTCGCATGGAGTGACATATTCGCAAACGACAAGAAATTCGACCAAACGTATGTATAAAACTCACTTTATCTCTAAAATTCACGTGCACACGCGTGACCCCAGCATACGACCTAGTTAGATAAAGGGCCAATAATATAATCACAGCTCATTCCTTTATACATGCCCATAACCATCTCTATAACCTTGCGGCGTTTACAATAACATGCTTCCACGGAAATACATGCAAGAACGGAAATTGTGCCAATTTCACTAGTTAAATGTGCTGAAATAAATTTAACATTTCTCCAGATTCGACATCAAAACCTCTCGCCCGAAAAGCTTCACAATAAAGGGCGATGAGGGCGGTGAAAGGTGGACGGTACATACAAGTATGTAAGGGTTGTACATAAAAATTTTCTCGTGGTTTGGTGCAAGGAACGCATCAAATATCTATTATGCAGCTTATTGACGAACAAGGCACATGATCCCGACGCTAATACGGGTGAGGTTGGTGTTATAGGCAACGTACAGTAGTAACAGTACATCATGGACAACAATGCTTGTCAAGGGTCTTTGTCGATAGCGCTCGATGCCCATTATCCTTACTCGTAAAATCGGTCAATTCAGTTTCCCCTTATCTGTTGCCACACACTCGGAGGCTTATACATTAGGTCGACGAGGGAACAGCATATCGACACCGTTGTATCCAAATTAGTACAGTCGGAGACCATCACTTGGGAATCGCCGGATTAACGAGAGTTTGTTATCGACTTCATTTTTATGAAACTAAGATCGACCGTGGATGTGTGGCGCTTACTTCTCTATCCCGAGCGTATTTTATCCGTTTTCCGGTGGAGTTAGTTTCGTTGTCACAATCGTTGCGGTGCGTTTGTATCGTGCTATCTTTGAATCTAATATCCGATCTCATCACTGTATTCAAAATTTCGGTAAAGTTTTGTCTGATCGGATTAAGTGGTTGGATGTTGTGACCAATGTGAGACGCTCTACGCAAGCGTACTTTTCCAAAATGGCTGCCGCCAAATTAGATTTATTCCGAGACGAAAACAAGATTGACCAGTTAGTTTCGTTTTTTCGCGATAATAACTTATATCGGGGCGATAGAAACCCGGATTATCGCAAGAGGCACCTAATTAGCTAAGAAACCCGAGTCGAGTACATACCTCGGGCTTCTAAGACACGCAGACAAATAGCTACTTACGAGTATACAGTGCGAAATCAATAATGAACGATGCCGCATTTACGACTGAGTTATGTCATGATGTCCGTATCAAGTCTCCCTCTATAATTAACGATATAGACTATTTGCACGATACATAATATTTTTCCTCTGCATAACGAGCCCGTAAAGCGATAATACACCCGGATACCTTATGTACGGTATAGGTAGAAATGAATTACCTTTCTACAGTCGATGTAATGAGCCAATGACTGCATTATTGATGATGATTTGGGCTACGTGCCAGATAAAAGGTGCAAGAATTATACATTTTTTATAACAAAATAACACGCTCGCTCACATAGTGTTATTTAATTACCATGTGTAAACTATGGAGCCTATGTAGAGAGCGGGTCAACGAGACGGATGCATGGTAATCAAGGTGACCATAGCGACTAAACTGCTCGCTATTTGTATTTTTCGTCCGTTTGTTCGTCCTTCCTTTCCCTTCGCATTATTTTTCCAGATTATTTTGTTCATTCTTTTGCAATTCGGTCATTCCATTTTTCGTTCATAACTCATTAATGGTCGTTTTTTGCATAAAAATAATAAATTGAAATGAAATGGAATGAAATTTATTTGTTTAAAGTGACTTATTAGCAGAGCTGTCAAACACACTTGAAACTATAGCCTAATGGTCTAAGACTATAATGTAATTACTTAAATTATATAAAAATTAACATCTAACAGTAGACATGTAATACAGATCAATGTCAGATACCGCCATGTACATTTACAGTGAGCATGAAATGGATAACAATGTTGAATAATACGGATTTTAGATTATTATTATAAAACTGTCATATATGTTAGAGTGTATAACAATTACGCCTACTATCTAGTGTTGTCTACAGAAAATTAAAGCATAATGAAAAAACCATAAAAAATTACGAAAGAATTGCCTATGATATTTACCATGTGTATATATGCGCGTGTACACACAAACGCACAAACACATTTCAAGATACTTGTAACTATCTGAGTAGGTCACCCAATATCGTTAGATACGTAACAAAAACACGATTTCATCTCCAAGCACAGTAGGACACTACAAGTATGTATTTATGTAGACGAACTATTCGATCGATGAAACATCAAAAGCGAAAATGCTTCACAATTGAAGTACACTCGCGGTAATAATAACTAAAGCAAGCATGATTCGCTCGTGGCCATCTGCGAGATGACGAATTGCCTTGAACCGTTCATATGCATTCCGACGTAACACGTTATTATAATATAGTATATTATATAACGCAGCGACGTTTTTCTATACTATTGACGCCACATTGTTGATACGCCAGGAAATTCCCATCCGATCTAAACCTCTCGCAATTTCTGGTGGAATCTATATCGAATTTTAATCGACCGGACACATTTCATGAAGATATCCTTCCTAGTTATTCCATGTGTTTAAATACCAGTGGCAAATACATGCAGATAAATATACCTATAGAAAAAGCGCGTTAATTGAAATTCGAACCAGCCAATTCCGAATAACAAGTTTAGTGATCTCCAAACTAAATTCCGTTGTTCGTACATTGTTACATACCACGAAATCGATACTTTCTGTATACTTACATAACCAAGTTTTGTATTATTTAGTGACAATACGTAGACTCATTCAATATTCATTCGTAAATATTCGTGTGTGTGTGTGTGTGTGTGTGTGTGTATGCGACATGCAATTCAATACATGTTTTATTGCGACAGCGGGCACCAGGACGCGATTCTCACTTGAGTCGGATCTACAATGCCCCGATAACACCGATAGTTGGGCGACGGGTTTTTTCTGTGTAGAGTACCTCTACACAAACAAATTATTACGTGCAATCCATCTTCAAGGTTTTCGGCGAACAATAATTTCCCCTAATATTAGATAGATGCATGTTCTATCCTTCATGTAACTACGACAGCACACTATTAGCTTTGACCAATGAGAGACGGGATGCCAGTCATGTGGAGTTAGTGACTTTCTGTTTCGTTACACGAATCACAAATAACCCGAATTTTATTCTTAACCAATTATTATGTGGAATTGCATAAAATCCATCGTTTTTTCTGCCAAAATAAACCTGTTTTTTTTTCTGAACCGATCATTAGCGAAATTCAACCTCAATTCTTTGATTCCTGCAGATGTAGTGTGTACTGTTAAAAGTTTTGGTCGCAAAATAAACCGTTAATTGTCTCTTGATATTGATTAATGCAGATCGAGATTTTAATTTTGATACATCGAACGTTTTTTTTTTCTGCTTATTTGAATCTGTCACATGACTTAAAGAGTATGTATATCTTTACCCACGCCGATTGCACAGTGTGGACGCGGTGGGGAATATGACACATGGCTTACAATATCGCATGCAATAATATGTTGGTATACAGGCAGGTTTAGTAAGGGTTTTATTAAAATGGATTGAAACCATAAAAAGATGACGCAAGACGACAAGTTCTATACTAGCAAATCAATAAAATAGACATATCGCCACCGTCGTATTTCGGGCCTTAAATCGCACGCGAGATATTAGCGTCGTTATATCGGCCAATCAAAGTAATACCATCTTTATTTCGTTCTCGTCACAAATATCACAAAAGGTAACACGGCACTTCGAAAATTTCGATAATACCTTTTATGATCGAGCCAGTAGGATTGGTCTGTAATGGTGGAAAAAAAATTAATCGCAAGTATTTTCGCTGCAAGTCATAGTGGAAAGACAGCCACTTCTTTAACTACTAGAATTATTGGTACAAAAAGATGAGTCTGGGTGGTCATAGACTAACGACTTTTATTA
>WURV02217939.1:0-25523 GCA_011762755.2 Epimenia babai
GGAACACGAGAAGGGGGGGGGGGGGTGTAATTTCTATCGACTTTTTTATTTAAAAATCTCTATCTTCATATCCTCTTGGTGCCATTTGGCAGACATTGTCTTTTAGGTCTCATTCAGATTTGTTTAGGGCATCTCTGTTTTGGCCATTACATGTGATTTCGGCCTCAGTTTTTTTCCACAAATCTTCATTTTTAGCTCACCTGAGCTTATGCTCGGTGAGCTTTTCTAATCGGAGTTTGTTCGTCTGTCCGTCCATCCGATGTTAAAACTTTCTTAAAAAATCTTCTTGTCAAGAACCCGTTATCACAGATGTCTGCTATTTGGCAGATATTGTTGTTGGGTTGGTCTTTTCCAGATTTGTTCATGGTATTGCCATTGCAGCTATGGGAAGTAACTGCTCATCGCAGAGGTCTGTTATTTGGCAGATAATGTCCTTGGGGTGGTCTCTTCTAGATTTGTTAATGGTATGAAGAGCTTAAGAGGTTAACACAGATCTGTATTTTCTTGTTGTAGTGTCGTAGGTAGTGGGCACATTTAGTGGGCTCTTGTCCTATTTCAGTATTGTAATGGGTATTGTCGGGTCTCTTTGGCCTTTTGTCTTGTCTTGTTTTAATGACACATGGGTATTATTAGGTCTCTTTGGCCTCTTGTCTTGTTTAAGTATCGTAATGAGTATTCTCAGCTCTCTTTGGCTTCTCTTTGGTCTCTTGTCTTGTTTTAGTGTCGTAATGGGTATTGTCCGGTCTCTTTTGCCCCTTGTCTTGTTTCAGTATCGGAATGGGTATTGTCGGGTCTCTTTGGCTTCTTGTTATCTCTTTTTTATCTCTTTTCTCTCTTATTTATCTCTTTTTTCCCTCTTTTCCCCTCTTTTTTCTTTTCTTTTTTCTCTCTTTTTTTGTCTCTTTTTTCAGGTGAGCATCTTGAGGCCTCTTGTCTTGTTTTAGTATCGTGATGGCCATATTGTCGGGTCTCTTTGGCCTCTTGTCTCGTTTTAGCGTCGTGATGGATATTGTCGGTCTCTTTTGCCTCTTGTCTTGTTTTAGTGTCGTAATAGGTATTGTCGGGTTTCTTTGGCCTTTTTTATTTCTTAAAATCTTTTTTATCTCTTTTTTATCTGTTTTGATCTCTTTATTATCTCTTTTTGTACCTTTTTTCTCTCATTTTTTCAGGTGAGCGTCTTGAGGCTTCTTGGGTCTCTTGCCTTATTTTAGTGTCGTAATGGGTATTGTCGGGTCTCTTTGGCCTCTTCTTTTTGACATCAAGTAGTCTTATTGTTGTCTTTTTGTTCTAATATCAAAAAGGCCTCCTTGGCCTCTTTTGCCTGTTTTGTCTTTTTCTTTTTTTTGGCCTTCTCTCAGGTGAGCGTCTTGACGCCTCTTGCGCCTCTTGTCTATGTACAAGAACTCATTCTTAGTTTTGACAATGACACAACTATATTGCCTATGCAATTATTGTGAATATCACTACATTTTTTCAGTGATCAAGCTCAGTCACGCAGTTATCAAGAATGCGGTTAAAGGCCTGAGGTCGTACGCCTCCAACACGACCATCTCCCACACGACATTCGTTAAGAATGAATTCGCAGTGGACCCTCTCGGTGGAGCATCCAATTCATCTCACGCCTTCATCGATAACTCACACTTTGTTGACAACTACCGCGGAGTGTACATCAGACAATCATTCGCGCCATCGAGTCATTTCTTGCTCAAGAACTCTCGCTTCCATAGGAATACTTTCGGCATAGAAATGGCGTCCGTATCACGCGTCGATATCAAGATGTTGAAAACGACATTTACGAACAACAACCGCGGATTATACGCCAACATGAACAGCGGGCATTGCCGTTTCTATGGAGATGAATTAGACTTTCGGGACAATACGGACCGAGGTATCGAATACAGCCATTATATCACAGACACAACTTCGTCAAACAATTCCTTTAATCTCATCAACAGCAATTTTTATCAACATCGATATTCAGGACTATATTTATACATTTGCCCGGAAGATGACATCAGCACTTACACAGCTAAGATTGCCAACAACCGATTTAACGGAATGTCCAGAGTGGACTACGGCGTGTACTTCTCCTTCGATCCATATTATCGATTTTCTAAGTATATTTATTTGGATGTATCTAACAATACATTCACAGCTCATAATGTGCACTCTTTGTATATATACATCGAAAATGTAAGGATTGCCTCCCATTTAATGATCGACGGCAACCACTTTTCCAACTCTCAAAAAGCCTTATACATACGCACGGATTTTAAACGCACTACTAAAAACATCGTGAAAATCAGCAGAAACACATTTTATGCCATTACACACGATCCGGCTGTAGACTTTAATATGGAAGGTGAGATCAATGTTACAAAGAATAGTTTTATTAACTGTACGTCGCGAGTCGTTCTCGATGTTACACGAAACGCAAAAAATGTGACTCTCACTGAAAACATCTTCTCGAATCCTGCGGCTCAAATTAATCTACGCGTCAACCCTCGCGCCATCAGCCGCGTCACGAAAATGAACGCCCGGTATAACTACTGGGGTTACAATAACGTCGGCGACGTCAGACGACGCATCAGTGACTTTTTCACGGACATGGCGAGAGTGTTCGTGGAGATAACTCCGTGGTACTCCAACCCCAGTCGTGATGTCACCTCCCAGGCTGAGCTCATTTTTGATCCGCGCGATGCGTGTGTAGGAGGGATACTCAACTCCAATATCACCCTCGCCTCTCACGCCGTCTATAATATCTGCTTGTCCATCTATATACCACCCGGGTATACACTAACAATCGGCCAGGCCTCCCAGCTAGTATTCCGGGCTGGTTTAGAAATTTTTAGTCAAGGTAAGTGTTATACTTGATGGAGATTTTATTACACATTCCAGAATCTATGAATTGTAGTTAGTGTATTTCTATAATATACCAGTTTTAATAATATCATATCGCAATATTTCCTCACATTCTCACATTTTCTTATAATCCTGATAATATCATATAACCATCGGCAGTTGAGTTTTAAATCATCCATTGTACAAATTCTTGGCAATGATTTTCAAGAATAAATCTGTTGTGTTATTAGCTCACCTGAGCTTACGCTCGGTGAGCTTTTCTCATCGGAATTGTTTGTCGTCCGTACGTCCGCTCATCCATCCAACTGATGTTAACATTTTCTTAAAAAAATCTAGCCAAGAACCGCTTATTGCAGGGGTCTGCCATTTGGCCAATATTGTCCTTGGATGGATCTCTTCTAGATTTGTTCATTGTATCGACATGGCAGCTAGGGGAAGTCACTTCTACCAATGTTCGTATTTTTTCTTAAAAGATCTTCTCAAGAAACGCTTATGGCAGAGGTCTGATATTTGGCAGATATTGTCCTTGAGGTGGTCTCTTCTAAATTTGTTCATTGTATCGTCATCGCAGCTAGCGAAAGTAACTTCTGCCGATGTTCGTATTTTTTCGTGAAAAATGTTTTCAAAGACCGCTTATGGCAGAGGTCTGCCATTTGATAGCCATTGTCTTATGGTTGGTCCCTTCTAGATTTGTTCATGGTATCGTCATTGCAGCTAGGGGAAGTAAATTCTGCCAATGTTCGTAGTTTTTCTTTAAAAAATGCAGTCGGTATGTTTGGCATTACTTCTCTAGTCTTAGTAATTAGTCGGTGTAATTTACTTGCACCAAGAATTACCTGTACTAGGAATAAGTTCTTTATACTAAGAAGGAATACTTAATCATACAAATTAAGCATTTCTAATTTTTTGGAACTTGGCCTCTATTCTGCTAGAGGCAAAACATTTGGGAAATGCTCTCATGAAGTAAATAGGCCTAACTGTCTCGTAAATCTTGGTAAACAAGGCATTATTTAAATAAGGAAGCATGCTGCATGTGATGAGTTATTTGCCCTTGATTTAGATGAGCATTGTTGCGGGGGCAGATATGTTTAATGGAATATACCAACGCTTATACGTACTCGAAGATTCTGTCCCACTTATGTTCGTCATACACAGCAATACCAGTATCAAAAGCAGTCATCATGTAGAATTAAGGTCCTCGTGACGAATACTAGATCAGTGCGTACTGGCAGCAAATGTGACATTCTTGTAAATTACTTTGTTGAAACGAGATGTGATATTGTTTTAGTAACGGAAACCTGGTTGCGGGACGATGGCGACGAGCTCGTTATAAGGAAACTACAACCTTTTGGGTACATGTTGCATCATGCCACTCGCAAAGGTCGTGATGGCGGCGGTGTTGCTGTAATCTGTTGTGACTCATGTAATGTAATTTTACCTCTGTGTTGTTTCGCAGTTTCTCGAAATTTGAGTTGCTTCTACTCTTAATAATTTGCGTGCAGTTGTTGTCTATCGCCCGGAATCATCTCACAGCGAATTCCTGAAGGAATTTGCCAACTTTTTTGTGGCGTTTCGTTGTTTAACTGTGATTTATTTATTTGACACGACTTCAATATCTATATCCAGAGTCCTTAATTGTCATTTGCTTGTGAGTTTCTATCTCCTCTTGATCAGCATGGACAGCATGAGAATGTACTGACTCATGAGCACCGGGGTCACCTCAACCTCATCACACAATCTCGTGATCTTAGATTGGGTATTAATGCGAAATTTTCATTTCTGATCATTATATTGTTCAAGCATGTCTTAACCTTTGTAAATTAGATCAAATTAGAAAATGCACTTACGGAAAACTTCAGAAATTCAGTTCTATTGATATTAATTGCGTCCAAATTGATATTGCTAGTTCGGACTCGAATGAAGATGATTATGGTATGGTTCAGGATGTTGATGAACTGGCACATGTTTAGACATCTCCCAGTTGGTGGAAAAAAATACTCCTTTGCCGAGTGTTCTCATCAAGGATAGACTTGCAACACCATGGTTTGATGGGGATGTCAGACGGTCACATTGTGAGTGTCATTTGACGGAGGGACAGTGGAGACAAACCAAGTCATCAGAATCGAGAGAGGCATTTGTCGTAAAGCGATCTGGATGCCACCGACAAATATGCATTGCGAAGTGCAAATACTTTTCAGAAAAATTTAATCATAGGACATTAACAATGCGATAATTCTTGCGCTAGTTTCTGCTTGCAATTTGCGCTCAGCATTTACACCAAGATATTCTAGTTTATCCATAGCGATAATACCAGTTGGGACATGTCGTCACGTGATCAAATAAAGATAGATAATACAACTTTGAATTCCACTGACTTTGATGATGACATTGAATTAATTGCTGCTGTTATCACAGCCTGCCATGCTAGATTTCATTGTGGTTCTATCGATTCGTCATATCCTATTAAATAGCCTGCTCTCGGGTGACATTAATTAATTTTTTGGTTGCAAGTTTCGACGTCGACCACCTTACGAGCTGCCATTATGTGGAAGGATTTTTACTGTACAGATTACCTGAATCATGTGTTAAATTCTCATATACCATTGGATAAACGTGGGCCAGATCTTGCAGGAATAGAGCACTGCTGTAATGCGCGGGTAAGAGTTAGATATGGGGTCGGTGGCTGAGTATTGCAATGGATTATTCGGCTTATACGTCGCACCCCAACTTTTAACCCTGATTTCTAGGCATTCTACCTGTGACGTTTTGGACGGTCTGTATGGTATATCAGATGTATGGGGCCTTGCATGACCCAGACTTGATGCCTCTATTATGCACAGTGTTGTTTCTTGACTTAGTTCACGTATTGACTATTCGAATTCATGGACTTTATGCTGAATAGTTTTCTAAAACATAAAATTTTCCTGCAATAAGTACTAATAGCGGTTATAGAATTTGTAATATTAAGTACTCTTTGTTAATGGGGTGTTTTCGTCTAGTTTTGCTTGACCAAACATTTTACTAATCAGTTAAATATAGAGATTCAGCATACTAATAATATTATTTGGATTCTAAAAACATAAATTTGCCTACCACAAATTGTCAGTAACAAATGTCACAACTTTATAGATTTAAGGGCTGTAAAAACATATACAATAGTCAATACCAAGTCAACTTCGACCATACAGCTACATAAATATATATTTAGTGCCTGCTGGGTGTAATTGATGTTGCTATTGTTATTGTATTCAAACTCCGTCAGCATATCTATCAGTGGATGAGCAGAATGAGTATTGGCAGAGCTATAATACATCCGGAATGTTTCCGGAGTGTCTGACTATTGTGTCTGGCTAAAAAGCATTCATTGCAAAGGTATCAGAGCTTTTATTGGTTTAATAGTTGCAGCCCGTGTTTGTCATTTACAGAAAATTTCCAGAAAAGGTCACTTAACCTCTAGTGAGACTCGAACCCACAACCTCAGGTAATCGATCTGGTGCTCTTCCAACTTTTTCTAGCGAATTTAGATATTGAACACCTGTTTGTGAAGACTTAACTATCTAAATGTGCAGCAGAATGTCCTGAATCTGTTTAAGTTGGTAGAGCACCAAACCGGTTACCTGGAAGGTGTGGCATCAAGTCACGATCGCTAAAGACTTTTTCATGCATTTCATTTCCCTCTTGTTGTATCAAACCCCAATTAAGGTTTACCCGATTAAGGTTACAGAGTGAAAGATCAGCACAACCCAACGGGGCATTCACGACATGGTGAGGGCTATTTATCATTACATTTACTTTAACATTTTTTATATTTGTGTCTATATTCGGCAGGATCTCTGAAATTGATAGAGTCGCCGGAAAATCGAACCGTTTTTCGATCAGCGACCACGGGTCACCAGTCACAGTGGAAGGGTATTTCGATCCACAACAATGACAGTAAGGGAATCGTTATGTTGCTATCTAATAATAATAATTATAATTATAATGATAATGACGACGGCGATGACGCCGACGCCGCCGTTAGTAGATCTTAACGAAGGAGCTGGCTGATAGAAGTGGATAAGTTGATTCAGATAGGTAGGCGCCAGATTGTGCAAGCATAAGTGCGTGAAGATAAGACACTTATATGTGACATGTTCCATGACTGGAAGCCAGTGAAGGAGTTTAAGAGGGGGGGGGGGTGATATGACAGAATTTAGAGGGACGGAACACCACATGACAAGCCGTGTTGCGAACTCGCTGAAGTTGCTTGTGAATGTATTCAGGAAGGCCAATTATAATAGTCCAAACAAGATATAACTAGTAGTAAATGATGACATGGGCAGTAGACTAGGAGATGAAGGGGCGAATATGACGAATGTAGGCGATATACCTGTAACAGACATGACAGACATTATTAACATGCTTTTCGAGAGAAAACGCGTCAAAAATAATGCCAAGGACACGGGCATGTGTTATGGGTGTAATGGTGACACCATCTACTGTCACAGATACGTTATCTGTTGATGTGGATTTATGATTGACATTCAAAAACTCTGTTTTTTTCATCGTTAAGTTTTAGCATATTAAGAGATATCCAGGTGTGAATTTCAGCTCAGCAAACTGAAAGACGGTGGTAGAGTTGTCAACAGGTGCATATATGTGACAGTCATCAGGATAGAAATGATATGCATAATTACGATGCAGGTATATATATACAGGTAAACAAAACACTGCTACCGAAACGCCACGATCCCAAGTATCCCTGATTGTCTATTTATATGACATGACTGGACTCGAAAGTTAACATAAAATGCCATCAAATGCGCATGTCTGTCCCGGGAGTGTAGTCCCCATTTTGATGATGGGGATGCAGTAATTGCAGCTACGAGGGTGTGATAAAATTTGAAAATGAAGAATATTTATATAGCAATTCCAGTTTCGTGATTGTCTAAAAAGGAATTGATAAGGTAGAACTTTTATTCATAAATTCACCTTTTGGCAGACACCACCACTACCACAAATCTCCATCTCCTTTAATGACACAACCATTACTCTTACTACTACTGCCCCTAACCTTGGTTTCATATTCGACACACTCTGCCACACCCTAGTTCACACTTTTTATTTCCTCCTGGTTTGACAACTGAAATTCCTTACTGAGAAACTTTCCTCTATGTGAGGTAAAACGACTCCAGGCGCCCTAAAACAGTACAGCTTGTTTCTTCACTCATTCTCATCACAAACAACATATCACTCCTGCCCTTTTCTCCCTCCATTAGCATCCCGTAGTATAGCGCATAATCGTTCAAGACACTCGTTCTTACCTACTGCCTTACCTCCACTTCCCCAAAGTATCTTAGCAATAATAATCGCCGCCACCCCCTGCCAAAAATGAGAAAATCAACTACACCCACTCTTGGTACCCCCTTATCCACTTTGGTGATCGCTTATTTGCCTTTTGGTGATCGCTTATTTGCCTATAACTCTGCCCGACTATTTTAGCTCTCTCCCTCCTAACTAATATCATCTCCCACACTCAATATCTTTAAATCAAAACTCAAGACTCTGCTCTTCACTCGTACTTATGCATACCTTTAACAGTCCATAGCAATAGCTTGTTTCGCAAACCCTTCTACACTTGAGTCTTTCACATTCGGCAAATTATATCTTTCAGCATTACTAGGTGATCTTCTGATTTCACTTTTCCCAAACTTGTCTATATATAATTTAGGCAATAGTTTCTTCTCTAACCATTATATTATCAGGCCTCGTGTAACTCTTGATTCATCCCTCGTTCTTGGATATACTATATTTATTTACATTGTAAATTTTCATAAGCATCATCATGTCATAATGAGTTAGGGATAATATAGCACTTAGGATAAAACTTCATTATTATAATTATAGAGTAGGTCTTGTTAAATCATTTACCATAACAATATTTTACTCAGTCTTCAAGAAAATAAAGGTATTGATAGATAAATGGGCTTTGTTCTAAAAAAACTGGGACTAAGTATATTCCTCTTTTATGAGCTGTTCCATGAATGAGGGTTGTTTACTGTAGCTGTCGTTGGGTTGAAAGGGTTTATCAGTTAGTATTTTGCATAACCTCTCCTATAGCTATATAATAAATATCTATGGTGTAAATCCTACTCTCCTGATCATCACCTGATCATCACCTGATGAAGCATAGCATTTATGAGAAAATCAAATCATCAAATAAACTAGTTAGTCTGCGTAAAAGGTTTGGCCCTTAATCTTTTACGTTACTATAAATTCAACTAACATGGCTGCCTAATCAGAAACTAAAATGTGGTTAACCTTTCATGCCCTTATTATTATTTCGATTTTTTGGTAAAAATGCCTGTTACTCCCTAAGTGGGGGCAGCTGGCGTAGTTGTTAGAGTGCTTGACTTTGGATCTAAGGGTCCCTGGTTCAAACCCCGCTCTAACCAGTATACTAACTGTGGCGTTTTTCGGGCTGAAAGCGCCTTAAACCCCATTGCCCATGGGGGTCTGGGTATCCCTTGCAGTGTGGTTCTGTTAGGGATTTTTCCCTCTGACGTTTGCTGTGCTTCAGATGCTCTATATGTGATCTCTATGTCGCTTACCTCTCCGCTATGTCATCACCTCATTGTAAATAACCATTGACCTTCCATAGACTTAGCGGAGTGTGCGACTTGTTTATATCATCCAGGAGTGTCTTATTAATCAAAACCATGCCCTAATGACAGGAAACGTAGACATCAGGAATCGCGATGAAATCACTATACAATACATATTTATTTAAATATAATACCCACTTTTGTTATTTATTACGAATATTGTTAAGTCAAACATACTTCGCCAAATACTGATGTTAAAAATGCAAAATTTGAAATTTAGTATTTTTTAATGCTTCGATAAAATTTTTGGAACGTTTTTATTCTCGTATCTCTTGTTTTTTACATGCAAATAGTTTCTGAAGTATTTACCATATTCCAAAAATTTGTTTTCAATCATATGACCACTGGTTATACGGATTTTGGATCAAAATACAGAAACTTAATATTTTAAACTTGATTATATGAGTAGGTACATAATTAGGCTCTATCGTACAATTAATAACGTCTGGTGACCAACTACTATAAAACTAGGCGACCTTTCCATTCTGTCATTGTTCCGTCTACACGCTACTCAACATCTTCAATGCGAGCTTCCGGTAACCTTCGCGAAATGTCACGCGCTGCCACACCTGTCCTGCTATGACACTTCCGCGGAAATAAACACGTTGGTGCATTTCCTGCCAATGTTCCGATTCAGATGACTCGTTGAGATCGGCGCATGCCTAATTGTGTATAGGTCCATTCGATCAAATTAGCCGTTTGATCTTCGGGTGAATCTTATTTTACCACTGGGACCAGATCGAGTAGACAAATTTACGTTTTGTAATGTTATGATTAGATTTGTCATCAAAGAGTAATCGACATTAATCAACCATTTTTTTCCAAACGGAAAGACGCGAAGGAAGTAGTCGCAAAGGGGCGGTAAGCGTGGTTGGTTAGTGTTTAACTCGATTGTAGAAGAATCTGGTTCAATTCCTCTCTAGCGAGTATACCACCCGCGGCGTTTTTCGAGCGGAAGGACCCTTAACTCCGTCAGCCTGTGGGGACTGGGTAACCGTTGCACTGTGTTATGTAAGGACTTTTCTACCTGACGCGCCTGTGCTTTAGATGCTCTCTAAATGTTCTTCATGGAGTTTATCTCCCAGCTATGTCGTCATACCATTGTAAATAGCCATCGACAATCAAGACATCCAGGAGTGTGCGACATCTTTAGGTTGTCTGTGGGCGTTTGGAATCAGTGACGTGAGTGGACGGTCAATTGCTTGCCAAAATTCAGTGGGAATTGCACTATAACATTTTCTCCCGCCCTTAAAGCCCGAGGCTAATAAATTGGCCCAGGCCCTGAGTTATCCCCAGCCTATTGCTACATACATACTACCACTCGCGGACTTATCGCCAAACATTCAATTTATGGTTCATTTGAGTAATTGCAAATTAAACCACCTATGATACGGACACAATGTCAACGTTATAAGTCAATAATGTTGTATTTTGGAAGGCATAATAAAATTCGACGCACAGAAACACTCTAAATAAAACAGATATTGTATAACATTATTCTAATCTTACTCGAGATAATTAAGTATTCCCCAATATTAGCCGTCTAAATTTCCATGACCTTCACCTTTCTCGAATGTGTTGTGTGCTGAACTGTCGTCTCCACTCCCACTCTACCAGTTTCCATTTCCTCATCCACCAATCATGACGGAAGTAAACATTCACCGTATTTATGCATGTATACAAACACGCCACAGTTTCTGCAGAGTTTTAGCAGCGGACTCCATCAAATCCCTTCACTCTGAATTGGGTTTTAACCGGATAAATAGATATCGTCAATTTTTACATTTTTCTACGTAATTTTTCGATAGACTACGTACAAGAGACGCACGGGAACCTGCGTCGGTTTTAAACCATCTGAATTCATTTATAATTAACACAATTTCAATACGAGGCGCGAAGTAATTGAATTCAGCAATCGCGAATATTCCACGAATACGGCCTTAATAGCGAAGAAACTGTTCTACAAAACAAAATTGGTTTGGACTATATCGCACACGAATCGAAGGAATAAATTAAATTATATATTGCATGATGAAACCTCTGCACGTAACTGTCGGTGGGTATGCACTCCAGTCGCCTGAAATTAGCCATGGAAAACTATCTGACATGGAGCAGAGCAGACGATAGGACCTGATTTCCGATGTTGCGTAGTGAACGTATAGGCCTAGACTATATAAGGGGGCTGATTGCGATTCTGCCGCGATACAGTGTTTACACGCGGTACATAGTGCGTCTAATTGGCATACCATGTACGGCACTCGACTGACATACAACGTGCATAGCAAACACACGATGTGCATGCCAAAGATACATTGTACATGATAAACACACAATGTACATAGCAAACAGCTGTTGATGCGTTGATTTTTTAACATCTGAAGACTCATAACTCAGATGTGCCCTAGAGCCCGTGCTGCTTTCTATTTCCCAACGGCGTGATCTATATCTATAAGTTTATGTACGTGGCGTCTGCGGTTTATTACATTTATAACTTTTTAAAATTTATCGAAAAAAATGTCTCTGCTTTTATAATACGTATGGTGTACATTATACACATATGCCGTGTACAGGTCATACGTGTTGTATACTGTGTACAGAAGGGAACTACAACAAAAAATCTACCTCTATTCTGTCATAAAGAAGTACTATGGCTAGCTATCATTAAAATACTGTATACATGAGACAGCGCACATGACATTGCAAACTGCGTACATGGCATGTAAACCGCGTACAGGACATGCAAACTGTGTACGTGATAGCGCAAACTGCGTATAGGACATGCAAACTGGGTACATCACATGCAAACCGCGTACATGACATATATCACATATACATCACAGACGTAAAATAAATACGATGGAAAAACAATAATGGCCATAACAAAAACGCAGTTTACAACATGCACGAACGTGTACTGGAATTTGACACTCTAATCCACTCTCAACCAATTTTAAAATAATATTGTACTCATCTGACGCCGTTATGTCTTTCCACATTAACAACAATGCTTTTACCCACCTCTACACCTAGATATTTGATATTTTATAGTTTATCCAGATATACCTCCTTATTTATTGAGTGTGTATTATTAGTTTCTATTTATTATTCATTACATTGTGAAGTGCGACTGATAATAATCGATTATTCTAAGGAACACTATAAAAACCATATTATTATTATTTATTATTATTATGTTGCAGTGTCGGTTCATGTTGTGAATTCAGGACATAGTGTCATGTCTAGACATCAGATTGCAGTGTCGTATCATGTGGTCTCAGGACATAGTGTCATGTCTCGGCAACATGTTGCAGTGTCAGGTCATGCAGCCATGTCTCAGTCACTAATACTCTTATATTCTTTAATGGCATCTCATCTCAATGCAACCTTGTGTACAATTTTGATCGGATTTGAGCAGATAGTATCAAATAAACTCTCGCCAAGATAGGCAACTGCTAACAGTATAATAAGCGACACATTTAACATATAGCTATTTATATTAGATACCCGGAGGTACTGTATGTGATCCTGGTTGGACTCGGCCAATAAATGATTTGAGATCCCTGATTTAATCAACTCTTCCAAGACATGTCCTGGCCCTGTCACCGTACATAAAAAATGCACCACATGTATCCCATGGTTTAGAAGATAACTACAAAACAAGCAGTTATATAATATCCAATATGCAATAAAATGGAAATAAAATATGAAATGATTCATATTACCATTGCTGTTTAACACAATGGATAGCCATTAATGTTGGCCCTGAATAAAAGACAATATGTTATAATTACACAGTATGAGATTCTTAAAGACTGAAATATATATATATGCCGTCATGAATCACAAATAGGTATATTGGGTGTTTAATTACAAAATTCAATATATACATTAGAAATTATATATAAAAATACTTACCTGGGTGGCAGTGGTAAATGACAGAAGAACGAGATATCTTGCGTGAAATGGATGAGGCAACTTGCACTGATAATATATATATAACTGGTTAGTATTTTAGGGCAAGTTATATGATAGGTATTTATTTATAATCAGACTAATCATAATCACTAAATTGTCCTGTCATAGTGCAGGAACATGGCCTTTGTCGCCACTGACATGTGTGTATGTAGTTATAGGCTGATTATCAAAGTAATCATTGTTTAGGGCATTCTTGGCCCATTACAAAGGTAGCCGATACAATGTGGTTAACACAACAAATAGATTAACATCACTTATAAGGGGTGGGGGAATACTTACTGTGAAAAACCTATACCCACTGAGTCTGGGGAGACAAATGACGTTCTTTCATTCATGCCACTGGTTCCAAATGTCTACAGACAGCCAATATATGTCAGATACTTCACTAAGTCTATGATAGGGGGCAGCTAGCATAGTGGTAAAAGTGTTTGACTTTGAATCCAGTGGTTCCTGGTTCAAATCCAGCTCTAACCAGTATACTGTATTGAAGGTATTGTATATGCGCTGAATAGCTGCCAAAAACAGATTTCATTGTAAACCGCATCTGAGAGCCTTTCTTGGCTGATACTTGCGGTATATAAATTTTGTACTTTACCTTTACCTTTTATACTATCCGTGGCGTTTTTCGGGCTCAAAACGCCTCAAACCCCTTTGGCCATGGGGTCTAGGTAGTCCTTGCAGTGTGGTTCTGTTATGGCGTTTCCCCTCTGACATTTGCTGCGCTTCAGAAGCTCTATACATGGTCTCTATGTCGCTTACCTCCCCGCTATGTCGCCATCTCATTGTAAATAACCAGTGACCTTTCATAGACTTAGCGGAGTGTGCCACATATGTAGCTAGTATGTAGACATTTGGAACAAGTGGCATGAATGAAAGAAAGTCAATTGTCTGTCCACACTCGGTGGGTTTGGTTTTTCACATTAGGTATTTCTCCCCTACTCCTTTTAAGTGAGGCTAATCAAATTGTCATGTTAACCACATTAATACGCTAACTTTGTAAAGGGCCTTGAATGGCCTAAGCAACGATTACCCAGGTAATCAGCCCATAAATAGATACATACAAGTCTATCATAGAAAATGGTTATTTACAGTGGGATCAGGACATAGCGGGGAGGTAAGACATACACACCATCCATAGATCATTTTAACCAGGGTTTTCTACGTCCGAGTCAAACGCTTTAATTAACCACTACGCTATCTGCACCCTAGCCGCTGACGGGACAATTTTATTCTCAACGTAATTTTTGCAATTACAGTACCGGCAATGTCGGGATCAAGTATTCGCGGGGAACAATCTTTTCTCGTTTTTGTGACGTTCGTCAAATCTGTGAATTTTACTCGATCAAGATCCGCGCTTCTATTTGCGACATCATGGTCGCTGCTTTTTGATAGTGTAGAGTAGAAACCATCAAAATGCTGCGCACAACGGACACAAACTCGCTGCCTTAAACTTGAAGAATTTAATAATCCAAATAACAAATGCTCAACATGAAACATTTTGTAAAACAATACGAAACTGAAAGTATAATCGGGATCATGTTGCAAAAGTGTCTTCGAGCAAAAGTTCGTCTAAACACTGAATTAATGGTTTAGGTTCAATACTATGAGACTCTGTCGTGAATGTGAATGTTTCCATAAATACTGCACCTAAAAATAGGCTAGCTCTAACGCATCAACATTAACCCTCTGAATAATCAATTATCGTGACCAAAAAGCAAGTAAATAGAATTACACTGCCCCAACGAAACCCCTCATGGATATTAAATGAAACAATAAAAATCAAATATTTTTTAGTCATACTGCACTGTTCCAATATACCTCATACCGCGATTTCACCTGAAATAAAAATTTTGGTAATACAACAGCCTAATGGTTGAACAATAAAAAATGTACATAACAACACAACAATAAAAAGTAAAATAAAAAATAACAAAGCATAGTGATTTTCATCTGTTTATTATAACTAATATACATAATTATGTTGCATACATGTGAGGTGAATAGGCTATACAGCAAATATCTTTATTTTCGTAAATGATGGACTACACGTTGCAATTCCTACCACAATAGACCAACACTGTCACAAGACTCACAACCAACAATTTAATTATAGGGCAGAATGTCATTAAGAAACCACCTGTAATATCATTAGGTAATAGTCTCTAGACTTCATCGGACAACAGATTGTCATATCATATGAAATACTAGTCTATAACGTCACATGTAATTACATTACCGACTGTCAGGCCATGATATTGTCTCATGATTGCACATTGTGTTATGAGATAACATAGATTCATCAGATCAGTCAAGGCCTCAGATAAAAGCTCGTCATGTCACCAGATAACTCATAATATCATCATATAAAAGCCTGTTATATCATCGGATCAGAACACATCATTAGGTTCACCAGTTCAACCAAAAATAGCCGGTGGTGTTGTTTGTTACAGCCCATCACTGGATCAGACAACAGCGCATCATAGGATCAGACAACAGCGCATCACAGCATCAGACAACAGCCCGTCATAGCTTCAGACAACAGCCCATCACAGGATCAGACAACAGCCCATCACTGGATCAGACAATAGCCCATCACTGGATCAGACAATAGCCCATCACTGGATCAGACAATAGCCCATCACACGATCAGACAATAGCCCATCACACGATCAGACAATAGCCCATCACGGGATCAGACAAAAGCCCATCACAGGATCAGACAACAGCCCATCACAGGATCAGACAACAGCCCATCACAGGATCAGATAATAGCCCATCACTGGATCAACAACAGCCCATCATTGGATCAGACAATAGCCCATCATGCCATCAAATTACAGCCTGTCAGCGCGTAAACAATTCATTTAGTATGTACTCAATACTCACAAATGTTTAAATTAAGTTAACGCAGGAACAAGAGTGCGCTAAACGTAATATAAAATTTGGTGTAGGATACATATGTTATTCTGCAAAATATAAAGTTTCGAGAGCCAACACAGTTTTGATTAAATGAAGAAGTTAGAATTAACACCAACTTTCATCTATAGTGTATACTTCATCATACAGTACTGTGCAAAAGTCTTGGACCACCCACTAAATTTCAAATATTAAATTTGTCATTGTTTATTTAGGGACAAATATTGGGCATTATCTTATCTGCAGAAACTCTGCATTTCTATTTATGACAAAGCAAGCATGTTATTACAAATTATTTATGAAATTGCAATCAAAATGTAAATTGTGACATTTCAGACAAATGCTCAAGTTGCACACGTAATTCTTGCCAGATGTAGACTATTGTATATGGCCCTTGTTAGTTGACCATAGGACGACCACGGTAGATTTATTGCATGGCTTGGGTGGCTGAAATACACCTAGAATTATTTCAAGAACAGCCATAAAACATGACCTACATTTCTTCTAATAACAGTCACATGTTCACATGCTATTTTTGCTTTTCACTTAATTATTTTGGCTATGGCTCAGATAAATCACTTTGATAGACATAAAATAGTGTTCTTACTTCAGCGAAGACATTCACAAAGAGAAATTGCTCTCCCAACTGGATACTCTCATAACATGGCATCCGACATGTTACCAATAAATACAACGAAAGCAGACTGGTTAAAGACAAGTAAAGATGTGGTAGGCCTGAGAAACTGTCTGGAAAAGATGAACACTACCTTAAGGTTACATCATTGAGGGACAGGCAGAGAACAGGCACTAATCTCACGAGTGAACTAGAAAAAAGTACAGTACTGATGGAACATCAGAGGTAAAGGTTTTTTATGTGCATTTCTGTCCATACAAATTATTGACATTTTGTGGGAATGCAACTGTTGATGCAGAATTTTGTTTTGATTATAAGTACATTGATATAACGCCCCGTGAATGCTATCTTGAGTAATTATTTTGACAAATACGTCATATTCTGTTGGTGGCCCAAGACTTTTGCATAGTACTGTATTGCACATGAAGCATAATACTTATATACAAAATGTTATTTTAATCCTCATCAAATATAGTCAGGAAAGGCCTTTATACAAAAATATATTCCCACATTATCTATCGTTAGTATGGAAACTCACAACTCTATTTTTTGCTAAGTTCACTATGCAAATTAGAAAAATTATTTGGATGAAAATCGAAGATTTATGACCATTATAAGTTTAGATACAAAACTTATCACCAGATCTGTTGTTACAGTGAAATAAACATGGTAACTGTTAGAATTTTATTATCGGAAATACCAACCCAAATACAAAAAAATGGTTAATTGATTGATATAACAATTGACTGTCAATTAGCCAACTACTTCCTGGAAAGAAAAATGAATATCACGATTATATACATGCGTATAGTTTATTGTTTCACAAGTGCAGTTCTCGTGTTATGTGGAGTATACTAAGATATCTGGGAATTTGGGTGTGATACTAGATAAGCTATAAGCTGCTTAGTGATGACTTAATAAACGAACTCCTTGAAAACATTTCAGGGACTAATTTGGGACAATAGATATAAACTTTTGTATAAACGCATGATAATTTCTCGAGTTGTCAACTAGGTAGGCATCCAAGATGAATTAATTCGTGACTTTACAAAATCCAACAACAAAAACATACAAGCTATACAAATAATAACAATATATATAATTATGATGAAATTTGCATTTAACAACAATTGCACTATCTGAATAATTACGAGGAAATACATGAAAAATTATAGCTCCACCCATTCTCCAGACAAATTCGCACCAGAGGGTCTATAACCGGAGGTACAGAGGCTGAGTGGCTTTTCACTTTGTATTTTATGTACTGAATACTTTAAATTAAAACTTGAAAGGCAACTTAATGCTATTCAGCACATTTACAATACCTTCGATGCATATCACCTGTGAAACATATCAAGCATCTACCCATTTTAGTGATGGGTCTACTGCAACAATAGAGGATCAGGATTTGCTGGGGATCATCCTAGAAAAGATGACCAATTGATGGTTTCAAACCCGGGACATTTAGTTTACAAGTCTAACGCTGTTACAACTCGATTATAAACGGTAGAGTACATTTACAAGTAGACTGCATGTATCAGCCAATAAGGCTATTTATAATGTATGTTTTAGGCAGCTATTCAGTCCACATACAATACCTTACACATTCCAATATGACCCGTGAAGAACGATATCATGTCTACCCATTTTGGAGACGGGTTTACTCCAGCACTCTTGGATAAATGACTTGCTGAAGGTCATCGCAGAAAAGTCGACTGTTGGATGGTTTTGAACCCGTGACTTTTCGGTTATGAATCAATAACTTCAACTGTTCCCCCTTTCAACAAATACTTCACACTGTACGGTATTCATACGAATGATATACAATAACGAGAATATTGTTAATGTATTTTTCGTGAATTCATCCAATGAACCATTTTCACGTGATAATAAATATACTAATAACTCATTACTACATTTGATTTTATTTGTTAATACATGTAAATTGTCACCAAGGTCGAAATTTCGCAATTGTGAAAAGCTCACAGAAATCGTGAGACTAAAGACAGGGAAGTTACAAGTTTGACAACTTTCAGACGTACCCTCAGACTGGGAGTCTCTCTATATCACATAGCTAGCTAAACTACAAAAATTACCTGCCACGTTATGTACAGTAAATGTATGCTTTAATAAACATGTAAATATACATAATCTAATACTAAATGTAATACAAAAGACATCAAGACAGATGACTGTACCTCTCACGATATCTGTAGTACTGGTTGTCTTTTAATGTGAAATTGTTAGCCTGTACTAAATACTGTATAAGCCACAGTAATATTGTATGGTGTCATATATTCATTCTTGATAATGGGATGGGTACAAAACATGGAGAATGAAACTTTAAACTTATCCTCGTCGTTGCTGCTGTCACCTTTTTCCTCGACACCGTCAACATCAGTACTATGATTATTACTGTTGTTATTAAGAGATAAATAATAGAATCATGGTTCCCTCAGATGTTAGCAGTGGTTGGATATTGGGTACCTGCAGTAATATCAGACTAATGCTGGGAAAAAAGCATGGAATGTGATAGTGGAAATAGGATATATTAGAAACAAAACAATATAATATGGCAAGAGGCAGCAAAATCATTTGCGACAGAAATTTGTGACCTTCAGATATTTTTTTGAAGTATTGCAAAGAATATGATAAAGGAATAAAGCTAACACCCATAGTGTTTGTAGGTAGATACGTTTATACCTATGACCTATACACATAGAGTAGATTGACTGTAGATTCCCATTATTTGTACGTATTTTATTGTATATAAATCCATTCAGTTTTCGAGTTAACAAAAAATACGCCCAACTGATACATTGTATAGAAAATAATAATTTAAAGGGGCACCCTCTGACTAATGTATTAAGTGAAGCCATCATTTATATAGACTGTACCGACAAATATACCGAAATACAGGCTAGTTCGAAACTATGACACCCTTATAATCTTTTCTATTTTAATCTACAACTCTATTCCTTTACACAATTTTAACAACATCACAGTATGATTGAAGAAGTCTCAAAATTATTTCACGGTCGATGTTTTAAATTGAAACAGAAACATCTCGACTCAATTTATTTTCATCAGTTACGTTTTCCATTTTCAAAATAAAATTCTCATTCACTCTATTTCTAGTAGGACAGGTACAAAAAATTGTCAAAAAATCACCGTTTGAACTATTCCACTAATACCCGTGTAATATACAAATAGAGTGATAGTTCATTATACCAGAACATTTCTCACCATTTCTGTAATATCTTGAGTCTATAATTTAATTGCTTCCATATTTGCAGCCTTCTATATTCTTTCAATAAGTTTGTCAATCTACTGCAATGCTCACCACTGATTTCAGACAAAGTCCTGTAATAACGAATCAGAAAAAATACTGCATTTCAAATAAATAAATAAATAAATAGGGTAAGGTTTTTTTAGAAGAAAATCAGTATTGAATTGCATACAATTAGTGAAGTACAGAAATAAGTGAAACCACCGAAAACATGGAGGATTGAGTCGTCTGCTGAGCTGCTGAAGGTGATTTCATTGGTCAATGGTTGCCATAGCGTCTTGAAGAATTTGGTCGGGTGATTTGTTGGAAACCACTGTGTGAAAACAATGTTAAAAATGTATTTAAAAATGGCTTTCCAATGAAAATTATATCAAATAATTAGATTCCTTTTACCACCAGACTACTTTTATACAGTAAATAAGCAATAAATAAATGTATCAATCTCTTGACTAAATTCATGATGAATTAAAATTAAAATGCAATATTGCAAAATTGAGGCGCATTAAAATGTCTGTGATCAATTACTACCTTTCTGGGTAATGTAAATTCAAATGATAATGAAACATGAAACACAGAAAGATTCTTACAGAAGGGAACAATTTAATGGGTTGATGCCCGCAACCACCAAATCAAAAATATCGTTACCACCCATAAAAACAAAATTGCCATTCAACAGTGTTACATTATTATCACCACTCACCATACATCATCACCTCACTCCTTATCCTTCCCAGTGCTATGCAACTGTTTAAGGTATTGTATCTGCGCTGAAAAGCTGTAATAGTAATCACTAGTTATAAACCGAATCGGAGAGCCTTTATTGGCCGAGACTTGAGGTCTATAAATATACCCAACTCTGGCTACCTGTCAACACATAGGATCCTGAATCGCTTGATACATCACAAAGAAAACTAACTCTATGCCTCGATGAAATTTCTGACTGGATGACTGTTAATAAATTAAAAATTAATCCAACGAAAACTGAACTTATGCTTATATCTTCACCATTCTCTAATACACCTCCTCCAGACATCTCCATCACCATTAAAGGCTCAACCATCAAACCATCTGACCAAGTTTGCAACCTCGGTATATTATTTGACACTCATATGAATCTACGTAAACAGATATTCAAAACTCTCCAATCTGGATATACGTATTTAAGCAAGATTCGATCAATCTCTAGGTACTTGAAACCTGAACTGAGTGAAACGTTTAGACATGCTTTTATCACTAGCAAAATTGACAACTGTAATTCGATCTAAGTAAATCTGCCTTCCTGTGAACTCTCTTGACTCAAAAAATTACAGAACAGCGCTGCTCGAGTTATCTCTCAGACCTCCTGCCGCTCCCCATCACTCCAGTTCTCCGCTCGCTCCACTGGCTACCTGTCATGTCCCGTATAACCTACAAAATCCTTTTCCTCACTTACAAATGTATCCATGGCATGGCTCCTTCTTATCTGTCTTCAACAATCTCAATCAATATGTCTGTGTGTTCAACCCGCTTGTCTTCCTCCCTCACGCTTGCAGTTCCTCGTACAAAACGTGTTAATTTTGGGGATCATGCTTTCTATGCTGCTGCACCCTGCCTCTTCAATGCACTCCCAGCCGAAATTAGTCAATCTACAACTGTCAGCCAATTTACCATCAATCAACTTCACTTACAAAGTCAGATTGCCTGTTTCTGTTTTTCACTGATTCTTCATATTAATGGCAACTTTGCCTGCATAGAATTTCTTCTTTTCAATATTTGTTTTACTTTCCACTGTATTATTCAAAATTGTTATCTATTTTATGCTCACTGTAAATGTACATAATAGTATCTAACCTTGATCTGTATTACCTGTGTAAGGTTAGGTGTTAATTTTATATAATTTAGGTAATTAAATTATAGTCGTAGAGCGTTAGGCCATTGTTCAATGTAAAGTATGTTTGACTAATAAGTGCACTTTAAACAAATAAATTTCATTTCAACGTACCAACGTTATCTTTCACCATCAACTACCACAAGACAAACATACGCCAACCCCACAATGTAGCAATAACGTTAAAACCAACACCACCACCAAAAACCGACTTACTCGCCAACGACGTCGACCAACCGCCCCTAATGTCAGCCAACATCGCATCCAACTCCCTCTCAAACTCATCGGGAGTTGTACTTGGCTCTGTCAGCATGTCATTACTATCAGTTTCATCATAAATCCAGCATGTCCATTACGATTTTACGATACAGCATTAAAAATGTATTAATAAACTAATAAAGTCCCTTTATGGATCCTATGAACTCTATAATAGATCCTATAAGTATCAAATAAAACAAACTAGAAAGAGAGTGAATAAATAAAATGGCAATTCGTGTAGTGTGAAGGTAGAATGGAAAAAAGAGATCATGCATATTCATAACTCAGTAAGCAATCGACGTAATAGGATAACATTAGGTGTGTTGATAGTTGAAATTACCTTCTTGTGTGCCATTGCAGATGTTCAACGTATTGAAAGCACTCGTTAATTCCGGGATTATTCCATTCACAGAAGCTGGTTTATGTGCTGTTTCACTAATACCAGTGAATTCACAGCTGTGTTCTTGACAATTCTGGATTTCAGATGAACTTGATGGATGTGTTTTAGGCTTCATTGGCCTATCGTTTATCGTTAGTGGAATGTTTGTAGGTACAGTAGAAAATTCGGGTTTTGCTGTATTATTTACATGGTTTCCTTTATCACAGTTCGTGGCCAATTCATCCCCATGACTAGCAGCACACTCGGAAGAGTAAACGACATCACTAGAATTTGCGGAAAATCCCCGAGCATATGAATCAACAGTTTTGCTGATATGGCATGCAGTGGAAAATCCCCGGCTCAATATATCACTTGGTATGTGTAAACTTGATGAACAGGAGTATTCCTGACTACCATCAGCATTTAGTACAGTCAAATTAACCATTTCATTTAAAACATCCTGGACATCGGAATGACAAAAGTGTTTCAAATCAGAAAATTTCCCGTCATCGTCTGCATCATTTTTACGCCCATTGTACTTCTTTGCACCAACATCGGTATCCGTCTCATTAACTGGGAGCAAAGTCACACTAGACTTTGGGGTTAATGTCGGAGGGATACCAACGAACGAATCGTAACACCCGATTGGTAACAACGGACTGCCAGAATTTTGATACTGTGGACTGAGAATGAAATCCGGCATTGCTACATCTTCCACCGTGTCCAAACAAAGCGTTTCTGGCACGAGTGGAATGAGCGGAACAGCATCATCGGTGCTGATCTGATCGGGGATCCAGGCTGGCGAGTCCAACGACTCCTGTCGGTAGCCGCTGGTTACTAATTCGCCTGGACGCTCGACCAACGTCGTCCCGTCATCAATATCAGTGGCTTTCGACTCTGGCTTTTGTCGAGGAACATCGTCTGCTAACTGTATCGTTTCTGTGATGGCCTTTCGCCGTTCCTGTTCACTCAGTGCCGACTTTGTCTGGTTCTTGGCAAGGGAGTCGCTGATGTCTTGCTGCAGACGACGTTGCTGCTCGGCATAGTCTTTCATACTCTGTGAGAGTTTACGTCATACGATGAAAGCTACCTCTCACAATATACATCGGATAAAGTAAAAAAATCCCTGAGCATATGCATCATGTCTTGCCGATAACACAATTAAACACTTGTGTAGTAACAAAGTCTAGTTTCTAGTCTGAAATGCCCTCTAGATTTCACAAAGTGCCTTCGAGAGAAGCAACAATGGCCGTGATACTGTGAAACAGTAAAGGTTAATTTTTCGACACTTGACTACTCGAATATCTATCAAATTTAGTCACCATGAGGATGTTTATTAGATAAGTGACTTACTGATAAAAAACCAACTGACTAAGGGATTGCTAAAGATAAAAACAAATGACAGAGGATATCTAGAATATAATAACTCATATAACACGACTTCATCATTAGAAACAGTCAAATCTTGTGACGTCAAGTGTAACAACCATCAACATAGAAATGTAGGAGTATCCAAGTAATCATGAAAAAGATGATTAGTTATTTAAGCTAGATAATACATGAGAATGACATCAGCAATGATGATAAAAATTTATACAATATCACACAAATAATACGTTATAGCCCAATTCCGTACATCGGACAATAGCAGATTTATATTCATGCTTACCGGCTCTCGTTTAGGCTCTTTGTCAAGGTCAAGTTTCGTCACAATACTGTTGACCTTGAGAGCCAGGGACAAGGCCATTAGTCCAGCTGTGCGGATGTCGTTCTCCCTCAGGTCCACCCGTAATAAATGCCAGCTGTCCGCTATCACTTCAGCCAGGGCAATCGCAGCTGATAGATGCCAAAGTCAAATATATATACCGGTATGTATTTTACGTATAACTGAACAATGCGGAAGACGTGTTGGTGCCTTTGGAGCTCTTTTCACCAATGACTTTGTACTTTGTGTCAAGGTCGTTTCATGTACAGAGTAAAAAGGTAAAGTACAACATTTATAAACTGCACATGTGTGTATGTATATGTGTGTATATGTGTGCGTATGTATGTGTACGCGTGCGTGAGTCCTAAGCACTTATTGCCCATCACGCTTGTATATTTGATATGCAAAAATAATAGTAGGTCCTGTAAGTTATTAAGTCAACAAGTCTTAATCCCTACACTTCGTGAAATCCCGAGTGAAAAAAGAAGTTTTAATAAAGACTAGCGTAAAGGATGTAGGAACAATAAATTTGAGGGCAACTGACGCACCTTCGCAGGACAACTTGCAGGCCTGGAGGCCGATTCTGAGGAGTGATTTGTTGGAGAGGAGCGACTCTTTTAGACGGAAGATCCCCTCATTGTTGATGTTGTTGTGGGCGAGGTTTAGTGTTTGCAGGCTCATCGTCGACACCTGGATATGTTGTAAAGAGGAGGGGAAACAGAGCTAATTATGACCTGAATAGATGTAAAGGAAAGGAGTTTGAAGCGAAAATTACAAGATGATTGAAAGTCCTGTATATGGTATTTCATCAGGAAATTAATATATATCATTTAAAATTAAATAAATATCTCTGAATGTATAGATGTATAACTAGCACCAAGCTTGCCGGTATATGTGAGTAATGTAGGCATCTGATATACCGTATTTTTCCGTGTATAGTGCGCACTTTTAGTGCATACAGATCGATCTCTGAGGCAGGGGTGCGCATAATACA
>WURV02217940.1:0-10612 GCA_011762755.2 Epimenia babai
ATACAGCTACCGGTATGTGGAGAGTTCACCTCAAAAATATGTATACAGCTACCGATATGTGGAGAGTTCACCTCAAAAATATGTATACAGCTACAGGTATGTGGAGAGTTCACCTCAAAAATATGTATACCGCTACCGGTATGTGGAGAGTTCACCTCAAAAATATGTATACAGCTACCGGTATGTGGAGAGTTCACCTCAAAAAATATTCCGATGACGGCGAGACCGTCGGATTTAGTCATGGCGCTTTCCAGGGACCGGTACTTCTTGGCATAATGGACGAGGTGAAGCTAAAATCACATGTTACATTTGCGTTATCGTTTATAAAAACGTATTTCTAGCGTCGTTGAACAAAAACAATGATTTCCTTTCACTTCTGTACTATCATATGAGTACTATTTATTGATGCCTATTCGATTTAACAGTCCTTAGCTATAGTGAGAGATTGTGATGGCCCGTGACGATATGTAAACGTCAGACAATCTTTAGTAAAGCTCTGTTTTATTTTTTCAAGCTTTTTGCTATAATTATTGCTATCGTTAAGCTGCTCTGAGACAGTCTATTGTATTGGACACGGTTTATAAATATATTCCGTGAAATTTTCTCTAATCGTTGAGTAAATGATATTGTCTATCTGTGAGTACCAATTCAAAAAGACCAGAAAACAACATCGAAAAGCTCCGTCTGAATAATTATTTACTGTATGAACGTACGTAATACACATTTCTGTATGCTTACTTCCATTGGGTATCTTTTATTGTTTATAACGTGTTCGGAGCCACTTTCGTCCGTTTTGCCCCAGTGGAAATGGAACTGCGCGATTATGTAGGGACCTGCGGAACCCGCCCCTTCAACGTACGGGCCGCCGGATAGACGCACCTGGACTGATATAATGACGCACAACTAGTTAGAATGATGTATCTAGCTTGAGTGTACGTTTGTGTGATTAGCTGTTGTCGATAACTTGTTAACGAGACATGGTGTGTGCAGGTGGTTTTATGGCTCAAATGGCTGGCAATAGTGAGTAGTCGCTGTTATTTCATACATGTGCCTTGCCTCTTTCTGCATCTATCGGCGTATTGCATACATGCGTGGCCGTTGTTATACATCGTGTTTAACTAGGTGTATTACGGAACCGACCTCTCATCTTTATACGCGGACATATATGTTACGTACCTAGCTTTACTTAAAACGTACCTGACTTGCCGTTGTTGAACATGGACAGCACGTAGCCGCTGGTCGAGTTGTATCGTTTAACGGCGAGCTTCTCCAGAAATGGATTGTGTATTGCGTGCGTGGGCACGATCCGAATCGGCGACTGTTTTGTGCCCATGCACAGCGGGTAATTGCGGGACCAGAGACGCGGACCTGACCAGAACGAAGAGTGTTACTCCCATATCTTTATAGGGTGGGAACTGGCAAGCATTTAGGCACGTTAAGTCATTACCATTCATCATAACAAAATAGAGAAAATGATAGCAATTTGGTTCAACTGCAGCGGTTAATCATTTCTGTTCATGTGTGTTATCAGAACCGCTTTCTATATTACATATCAAAAATCCTGGACATATTGCGCATGTTTATGTTTATGGGGTATATGAGTACGAAATACGGTATAAAGTTTCATAAAGCTACAACTAACCAAAGTCGCCTTTATAACTCCAGCCGCCTGAAACAAAGCACGACAATAATTATAATATAGTACCCCTGATTATTATATTTAACCGTGTCTCTACTCCATCTATCAAGTGCTGTCTTCGCAATATGAACTACCGACTTTACTTAATTTTAATTATGATACTGCAGTTCCGAAACATTGCATCATGTTAATAGCTCTATATGTAAACATGTAACTGTAAGGGTGGGTAGCCGTGTTAGTCTAGTTAATATAAACTATATAGAAAAGGGGCAACACCTTTTATATAGACTAACTGGTTTATTGATCACAAGCTTTGGCATAAGCACTATTCATAAGCACCTGATGAAGCATAGTGCTTATGCGAAAGCTTGTTTTCAATAAACCAGTTAGTCTATATAAAAGGTGTTGCCCTTCATCTTTATAGTTTATATGTTAACAGATATGTCTCATATTGGCATACTCAATTTGTAAACTTTTTCGGTTACGCTCGATAAATCATGAATTTCCTGCAATAATGTAGGATTTGGGGGAGGGGGCGTCAATCGGAAACGTCAATTCGCCTCAGATCGACTGGATTAACGAAGTTGATTACGTATTTCATCATGTGCGCGTGACGAATTGCCTTTATTATATATTCCAGAATTCACTCTTATTTCCTGATGGGTTTATCATGCAAAGGATGTCTTAATGATTGTTTCCGTGAATATGCAACAGTAATAGAGTCGCAGAGTCGCACACACCAGTGAGAACTGGCCCCGGAAAGTTGCCCGGTTAGTTCGTTTGTGAGAGTTAAACGAGATCACCGTAGGTTTTACTCTTGATATCCCTTGTTATCTTCGCGTCTTATGAGGTAATGGCACAATTGGGAGAGTACATTATGAAGTCCATAAAATATCTTTCTGTAGTAGTTATTATAGCCACTTAGTTGGGCAATTGTCTTTGCGCATGCCTCGAACGGGAGAATTAGAATTTGCTCGATATGACAAGCCAGCGTTGGTTGATAAGCGATGAAAATGTAAAACCGTCACAAAAACTAACACACCCGCATTTTATGCGAGTAAAAAAGTAATATTTCAGATTACAGCCAGGTTCTTCTTGTCCACCACCTATATGGTTATCACGCGATTTAGGAACGCGTTTTTAGCTGTTGTTTAAGATGTGGTTTTGTTAGTTACCAGTATGGGTGTCTCAGTAAGGTGGTGCGCGTTCGAAACCACTGTCGTTTATCCTTATTCGTATTGTACAAAACAAAACACTCTGACGCCACGCGTTGCAAACTGCAATGGAATTCTGCCGCGGAACACCACCGCGTATTTGCTATAATTGCGTGAATAACTTAACATTGCTTGTAAATAGGCACGCTATTAATAGTAAATTTTAAAAATAATGTCGAAAGTGTAAACTAAGTTTACATAACGCGCTTACCTTTGATCTCCACTGGGTGACGACATAAACCGAGAAAAAAGTAACTATATACAAAATACCAGCGCATGACGCTTTAGTAGAGCGACGAAAATTAATATGCAAAAACAATGACAGCAAAGTGTCTCTGAACTTGGTAGATAAATTCGAAGTGACGAACAAAATGTTCCACTATAAATTTATGGAATAAAAATTCTAACTAAAATAATACGATACACACTTGCTGGAAATATCTAGCGCAATGTACATAAGCGAACGAATATATACCAGGCCCGAGCAATGCGGCGAAATCAATGCGCTCGCGATCTTTGAGGGTTCCGCGCGGTCACGTGTCAAATTAGCATAATTCCGTACCAAATTAGGTAAACAAAAGCGGCGCGTTGATTAGTTTCACCCGCGTATATATTTGCATGTGTTACCAGCCTTGGAGGAAGTGGCCCATTGTTACGGTTGTTTCTTACAAAAACAATACCCGCAAGCGGTATTGTAAGGCATTTATAATTTCGTATTTCGCGAATAACAAATGACATAAATGCGGGAACCAAAAAGGCAATGCTAATGAGCGACCTAAGAACTTCTTGCGTTGGACTCTTTTATTGTTATTGTTACCTGAATTAACAATCGATATGTAAATTAAATGTGTTATAAATTGTTTATAGACGTCGTTTCCCTACACAAAAGCCTGTCATAAACCTAACCAGAAGCCCAGCCTTTGTTATATAGATGTGAGAAATATGTAAGGTATTTTGTGTTTTGGACGAATACTGGTAGAAATAAACATGAGCATACACAGTATTATATGCTATATTCTATAGGCTAATATATTATTTCATTACGTGTTATGGCCTTTGTACGTTAGACGTCGACGATACAATAAGACGGACTCAAGTAATCCGTTGTATATAACATTAAAGATGCAATTTGGTAATCGCAAGAGTAGAAAGCTAGAATGCGACCTGTGTAATCCGATACCGATGTCTCTCGTGTGTATTATGACTTAAGCGCAGAAATACACAAACAACGTCACACTAGGCCTGACGGTGATGTATCATCAGAGAAGATTTTGTTTTTTTTTTACTAGAACACAGACCCACAAAATATAAATAGTTAACAATAAAACGAATACAATGTTTGTTACAATAGATTCAACAATCTCGGACACATATATTAAGTAGACTTTTTATTTTTTATGCTCGTTCTAGTCGCCAGATAATTAGACGATCGACAAGGTATACGAGAAATGCATACTTTTCATTAAACAGAACAAATGTATTTATAAATAAATGAATAGTATACTATGGTATATGCTATTAGCTATGTATGGTCCACACTCCTATATATTAGTGCTCGTATATAATGGCTGTGCAAGTAAAATGATTGGCGACGGTCGGAAATAACCGTTCCAGAATAAACGATTAATTACCCCAAAACCAGCTCCACCCGCGGCCATATAAAAGGCTTAGCGAAAATTTCTTTTAATATTTCCGTTTTTAAAGTCTTTGTCTTTGACATGTAATTTTAATCATTCTCTACAATTTATTCTCAACGCAGGTCAATCATCAGTGGTCCTGGACGATTCTAAGCCTGCAACTGTACGAGGTCATTGATAACGCGGCCCAAGAGAGGAACCATAAATCTCATAAACTTAATTTTATTCATTCAATCTGCAAGTAAATGAACCACAACCGGCGATATTGATAGAGAACGGGCTTTATAAACTTCGGTGAGATAGATTCGCTAAATATGACATCGGGATAATGCTTGCGTTATCCCCTTATATGTTACCCCCTTATTGCTGTATATCACGGAGAGAGGTGACTCCGCGTGTAAATACATACGAAACCTCACTTATGTAGTCCAAGCGTAAGAAAAACAAAGTGAACATGTTCAATGTAGAATAAAATAATATTACATAACTTAATAAAGAATGGTTTCAGTGAGTATTATATATATTACGATATTTTGAAGGTGATTACGAAGACTATGACAGAAAACAGCACTGTATTTCATACAAAAATAGTGTCCATTTGACACAAATGAAAAGGCAAGGTATTAATACTTTATTAATAGTCCCAATGTCGTACTTTGGAATTCACAAAAGCCACTTATATACGAAAATATTTCTCATTAGTGAAACCCACAGATATTGCATATTTTTCCTCTGGTGAGGGGTCTGCTTCTGCAGATTGGGACTCGACACTCTTGGGACGTTAAGCAGTAATGAACCAGCGCCAGTAATGATATTGTCATTTTATACAGACCGCCAGACCATGACGCTGTCTGCTCGGCTGAAAAGCAATACGTTAATACTTTGTATACACATGTATACGACTAGTATATGGGATACTGTATAGCTAATTATATTGTATACTAATAAACTGTAAGATTGCGCGCATTTCGCGACCTTGTTTCATAAACACAGGTGATTTGGGTAACGTAATATGAATATCAACCCCTGGGGCCTCCATTGCGCAAATGAATTTAGTTTGCATACCATATAAACAAAGGTGATTGTCTATATATAGTTGCGGAACAAATGTTGGTGCGCGAACTAAGAAATGCTATTTTATTGTTTATCTTATACCACTTGCCATTTCGACCTCGACGCGTTAAACATTATAGCGGGTTTGATATTAGTGATGACAATGATGAATTATGTATATTTTCTTGTCGCTGTGCTTATTATTCGCGGACGTCAATAGAATCTGAGTTAATGAGGCAGCCGAATGGATGTATCTTATAACAGGAAGCAAACTGATGATAAAAGCGTGCGACAGGTCTGGCATTAACAAAACATTCATGATTGATTGAAAGTCCAATTGGTGATCGTATAGTTACTTTTACTGGTATTATAGGCGGCAACAGAAAGTCCGCCGCAAAAGAGGATAGATAAGGCATTGACCAAGTGTTGAAGGCACGGATCAATTTCCTGCGGTCAACACTCTCCGCAGGCGTACAAAAGATCGACTGGTGGTCGAGCGCAGGCTGCAGCTATAGCGAGATCTCGGTGCAGTGCATGGCAAACCTTATAACTCGATAGTCGTTAAAATTATATCGTGGCTACTGGACGAGCTTTGGTGAATCACATAACGTGAAAAGGTTACGGCGTCACCAAATAAAGCAAAGCGCACCCGAAACTGGACAATCGTACAAAACCCTGCTACTACAAAGTGTAACAAGACCACGGAGAAAAATCGGGCAAATCAGCAATCTGTTGTATTCGGGATGATGTGTTAGAATCGATATACGTCGTTACAAATAAGGTTTGCATGCAGAAACCATATTAGGTCAACGTAACAATATGAAATGCGGTCGCTGCGTGGTAGTCCCTATATACTTCAAATCGTGACACTACCGCATGACACTACCACATCTGTCGAATGGCTACCCTCCCGTGCATAAGGCAAACATCGAATGATGACACATTCATGTGTGACACACAACCATCAAGTGGTGACACTACCATGTGTATCATACAAACACCGAATGACACAACCACAAAATGGTGACACTACCATGTGTAACATACAACCATCCAAAGGTGACACTATCGTGTGTGACACAAGCATCTAATGATGACACAACCATCTGTGACACAACCATCGAATAGTGACACTACCGTGTGTAACATACATCCATTGAATGGTGACACATCCATCTATAACACAACCAATGAATGGTGACACTGTGTAACACACCACGAGATTGCAGAATAATCCTTCTAATCCACCCGGTGTCCGAGTGGTGAAGTCTGAGTTCAGCTACCCTAACACGTTGCTGATGGTTCACACTGAGTCAACAGGTTCTGAGATATTGAGCAACACAATGTGGCGTCAACTTAAACAGCGAGGTTTGTATACAATGCAGCACATGTATCAACAAAATCGATGGAAAGTGCCCACATATACCGTACAATATTATGGTATTATCCAGATCCTTTAGGTCCCGAATGATGAAAAATTCAATTTTCTGGAAACTGACAATCTCATGCAATAAATATCACATGCAATCACATTTTAGTACATGAAATTGCTAAATTTCACATATGACTTGTGTTTTGTTGTCATTTATCACATGCTACTGCATGCGAAAACTGTATAATTTAGATATATTAAAATTGTATAATTTAGATACATCAAAAATATTATTCTATGAAATGAGCGCTTAACTTAACGGTGTAAAGTACATCACTGGAAAATGTGTGCTGTTCACTAACTTATGATCACATTATTTTAGTGGAATTTGATAAAAATGAACGAAACAATAACATTCACAATTTATGTGACATCTTAGAAGATTATCTGGAAACATGTGTTGACTGGAAGAGGAAAGCACTTTACCTGGATGCTGTAAATGGTATGATATGTGAATATTGAAAAAATTACAAATATACACAACAGAGAACCTCAACCCCTGCTGGACACCTCTAAGATGTATATACCTAGTCTATAATACACTGTATATAAGTTGAATATGGAGAAATGATAGAAAATGCCTTGTATATAAATATATATGGGCTAAGTTGAGAGTTGCCAATAGTTTGGTAGTGAAACCGCTGGAGCAGTGATAAAAGCCATACACATGCTCATTGTATTTCATTGTATTTCATTCATGGTAGTCACCATTTCACTAGCAACTAGCAATTAAGTAACACCCATCACCGTGTTGTGAGAATCAAATCAATGAAGCAGAGCGAAAGTTTATGTCCGGTTTAGTTAGAGACACTTTTACTACGGTTCACAGTTGAGTTTAAATTAGACAGTTGACTAAAATCAACACTGCTGTAGACTACACGGTTGTTGAGATTCTGAGGAGGTCGGAAGTTGTCGCTGAGGTATTCCGAGTCCATCTGCCCCGGGGGTGAGGCTTCACCAACTGCTCGCCTTGACAGGTTACGGAATTCCTGCATCTGCGGATCATACATTCCCGTAATATAAGGTAATCGTTAACTGCTTATGACTATGATATTTACTGACCCATAGAGTTCTGTGTAGACAATGAAACATTATAATACATCAAACAAGAGAAAATTGAATTTATTTCACTGAAGGATACATACAGACCCAGCTATTGAGTAGCCAATATCTGATCTGTGATCATGCACTTGATGGGCCTATCATGTATATCAAGGCGTGTTGTGTAATTCAATGGAAAAGATAAAAAACCTTAAAATAATATATGAATTAGATGAAATAAAATATATTTGCATCCAATTTAATTAAATAGAAAAAACATAAATTCGAGAATTTATTGGTAGGTGAAATAATACATTACATTAATAGAGGGAGACAAACAGATTTTACAGAGGTATACAGAAGAACTATAGCTCTTTGTGACCAGAAACGTCATACTCATTTTGCTGTCAAAAACAATTTATTATTTTATTCATTATAATAAATGTCTTCCATCATTATTTCGAGTGGCTATCAATACGGATAGGCAATTAAAAGTCAGTACCAACTATTATTTTTAGAGTTATTTTGGCTACTCTGGTTTGAAAGTGATTATTGCTTTTCAAAGTCTAACAGCAATACACACGTTACTATAACTGGCTTTCGGGGAGTATCATTGGAATGGGTGGATTTTTCATGACATATATTGATTATGGATAGCCTCTATTGTTAGGAATAGCATCAGCTGCGTTGAATAAAGATCGCCGCTCGGCAGAGAGAAATGTTTACCAGCAAACAGAGGTGGCTAAACGTAAATGAAACGCTGCATAGAACGGTATTCTATACCATGTACTGTGACTGTCTCTAACGTATAACGTAGAAAGCTGACAATGGGCAAGAAAAAACCCATTCTGGAATATGCTTCTCCTGTCCTCCTCAACATGTCCACCACTAATTCCTCAGAATAATTGCACAATCTCTACCCCGTACTAACATTTCCCACCTCCAGTCTGTTACTAACATACCTTCAATAGCTAAAAAAGACGTAAATACGCGCTTTTCCTTTGCGAAATTTACACACTAAATCACTCTTTATCACCTGTAGTAACACCAATTTTCGTTGAGCCACCTGCCATCACTAACATTGTCCTTCGTTCCTCCACTACAAATAAAATGCTTATTACTAGAATGAACAAGACGGTTGGGCAACGGTAGCTATACATTATATCGGCCCTCTGACCTTCAACAGTCAAAACTGTTCAAAACTCTGAATAGAAAAAGTCATAAAGTTTTTTGTACAAAAAAAAAGGGTGTGGGAAAAACTGACATTGACAAATGCAAAAAATGCCAACTTAATAAAAATGTAATAAAACGGAGCTTGATTCTCGTGTATTTTTGTACAAAGAAGTCTTTTTATGCACATGATAATTTTAACAATAAATCAATTAGACCGCTGGAATTCCACCACGAGCTCAATATTTTATGCAATGTTGTTCTCTTTTTGTAATTTTTTATTACCTGGCTACTTCTGACAGAAAACACATTTAAAAATCACTTATAATGGATGAATACTGTAGATGATTTGCCTGCAACTGGGACAGCAGATTTTACCTGATGCCCCGAGATGTTTACTGCCTTATGGAACAATATCCACGTCACACTCTCGTAGCACGGTGGAGTCGTCAAGCTCCCTCCATACGTGTAGAAATGTGTCAAGTCATCGGGCAGAATGTCCTTGACATTCACTCTGTCCAGTGTCACTTCTTGACCTGCGTGACAGTTAATTTACAGGACATCTACATCCCCAGTGTCCACAAATTACTAAGTCAAATAAGGTGAGATAGCCGCGTTAGTCCACACAAATAAATAACAAGAAATAGAAAGTAACACCTTTTAATGGTAACAGAAATTTATTGAAACACAAGCTTTCGCAGACACAAGAAACGCTTCATCAGGTGAATGAGTGAGAATAAGTAAAATACACATTTCAATACAATACTAGTACATGATATGGAAGACAAAGGGGGGGGGCTAAGACCTGGTAGTGAATGGAAAATTACTGATAAAGCGAATATGGTGGTGTATAAATAACAAAACAGACAAAGATGGCGAGTTTAAATGTGATGTGAGTCAGTGTGACAATAGCGTGACAATAGCGCGTGATGATAATAATAATAATAATGAAGTTTTATTTTAAGTGCCATATAATCCCTCAGTCATTGTGACAAGATGATGCCTACGACACTTTACACTATAAATAATAATAAAATGTCTCTAAAGCGCCTATATACATTTCGTGTAATAACTAATTAAGCTATATAACACAATAAAAAGTACATATAAGTTGAATCATAGCCTAACACAACAGTTAAATGACATGAAATGAAATGAAATGAAATAAAATTGAATTCTAGTATATCCCAAAAAATAATGACATGAAACCATGGATGAATCAAGAGTTACACTAGGCCTGAGATTATAATGGTTAAGAAAAAACCATTGCCTAAATTATGTATACACACAAGTTTCGGAAAAGTGAACCAGAGAAGATTTGGATCATATACACCTGATGAAGTATACTGGATATATGAAAGCTTGTGTTAATCCTTATATAGTTAGTCAACAAGGTGTTACCTTTGTATTTTCGTATTTACGACAT
>WURV02217951.1:0-10610 GCA_011762755.2 Epimenia babai
TTGCGACTTGGCGTAAAGACGCCGATATAAAATCGAAATAAAAGCGAAGAGGTTCGCTGGCGTGCCTATGAAGAACAGGGCGGTGAGGCCGTAATTCGACAAAAGCTCCTCAGTTCGCGTTACGAACACTATCGGTCTTAAAGTCGCGGTTTCCTCAACATGGTCCACGATGGCGCTTGTATTAGATTTGCTTATTTCCATAATATACCGCAATATTAATTACTATTATCGCATGCCCTAGTATATATATATATATATTTTTAAATAATAAAATAGAGAACATAATAGCTCGTCGATTCTCAGCACAAACGACAATCTTTTCGTGGCATTGCGACACTCTTCTGGTAATTACCTTCACCTTTATCGGGAGATACAAACAAAACAACCTGAAATCGGTGGACCAATGTGCAGGCAATCCCCTCAGGTACACAAGACAAGTTACAAAGATCTGTTTCAATGTATTATAATGAACCCAGGTGGCGCATTTGGACAATATATTGTTTGTAGTGGAACATTTAGAGCCAGATTCGCGTATGGCTCTTTATGTTAAACACAACGACGGAGGTTAGTCTGCAATAAATCACGAGTGACAATAGAATCTGTTTGATCAAAACTAGAATGCCGCTGCGGATTTCTGCCTGTATATGTTTTAACAAATGTACCGAACATTGGTGCAACAGGACACAAGCGTATCTTGAAATTGCGTTATTACCATATGTATCAATCAATTACGAATCGTAACAATCCATTACAATACCGATCTTGCTTACTCTTACATAATTTGAAGAAATTACAAAAAACAACTAATGCATTTAAATGAACAAATTAATGGCCCGTTACCGCCTTTCGTCGTCCGTAATTATTGACTGCGAGAAGGTTGTTAGGAAATACGACACGAACCCGAGACGTATTACGTGTTTTTAAATAAAAGCCATACGCGGTAGTGACGATATAAAGACAGCATTAATATATATATATATCATGGGGTAATTATATATATTTATACATATGTATATATATTTTGGAGTAATCATATTTATAGCAATTGGTTTTGTTTCACAACGTGAGTCACAAGGATAATAATAAATCTTCAGGAAGATTTGACACAAAGAAGATTTTATAAAGCCGAGTTCTATGTTTTCAAGTCATTCATCGTTATACTTGCTCGATACCTAATCAAGTAATTCATCTCGTGATTTTCATATCTAACAAATCCAGAGGATACAGTGACGCGTTCGTAGAGACGTAAATAACGGAATTGGTCTATTTTATAGAACAGAATCGTTAATAGATTTGCCCAGAGCCCAAACACTACTATAGAGTGACTACAGACACAGCCAACGGGCTATTATTATCAGTTCCATCAATATCACTCCGACAAGTCGCTATAAGAGTTATTCCGTTTATAGAATCTGCTGGAGTAATGCAGCGCACTGAGCGTTAGTAGACACTATTTATTGAAGTGAGCGGGAGCGGGAGCGTCAACCTATGAACGAGCAGTGCCCTTCACGTGATATTCGCCCTAGCGATACATTTTTAGTCCAAGATGGCCCCGCGTTTAGATTTATAGTTAAGTGATGAGTAAAATTTATGTACGAAATGCGCTCGGTTTCTGACTGTCAAACATTTTTATGACTGTGTTATACGCCCCTACATCTTTTATCGCTATTTTTGAAGAATCTCTCACCCACATTTCCTGGGTTTTTCTCGTGCGCAGGTTCGCAACGATTATTGTTGCCGCACTCGCAGCGGCAGCTACCAAATTTTTGTATGGAATTGTTTACAAGAACTGTCATCGTCACTAAGGTAATCCGCCATTTTATAAAAGTGGTATCATGTGACTTTCGGACTGGCGCGCGATCAGAAACGTCAGACGGATAGACCTTCCGATTTATCGGAGGCGGGAGCCGACAAATCGGATCATGTAAATCCACTATAACCAAGAGGACCTGTAAGCGAATGTAATTTTTTCAAGCAGGTTCATTTTGGACGACCTCGGCACGTAATTAAATGACCACAAATTGTTTCGATATCACAGAATATTACATGAAATGGTAATATATGCCAAGTGTTCACTAATGACATGGTGAGTATGGCTGCTTGATATCTTGATCTTTGCGGTTGTACTAGCGATCGACCATATGGCCAACTTTACGAATGTCGCCTTAACGAGTCAGTAATATTCTCTTACATCGAACAACGACTTTAGACCGCCATCGATCAGATAGTTAGAGGGGGCAGACGCTGCTGGCCGATGTAAAGCGACGCTAATGAAGCCAAACGTAGGCTCAGTGATTCGGCGCGGTACCATGCTTAGGGTTGTTATAAGCTTATAACGTAGGTTGTTTACGTCGTTATTAGCTCTTGACAGAGCTAGTCTGCATGTCTCGTGGTTAATACAACGTTACTGAGTATAGTTAGGTTCATTTCTTCCGATTAGAAAAATCACCGTAATTTATAATACGTGGCAAACATATCTTCTTCACAGTATTAAATTCGTCGATATTTGATGAAACAGTTAAATTCAGCGTTTCAATAGCTGTTGCTGCTTTGAAAGATCGAGTGTGTTTGAAGAGCCTAACTTGTTGTGAAAATGTTGGAGGCTACAGTCAATGAATAGACAGTAACTTTCTATGTCAACGTCCATTGCTATTCAGCGATCGTTTCACGCGTGAGATAAGTCAAGTAATGACATACTCGACAAAATATCATCATTTATTAGGTATACAACAATATCCATATACAGCATATTAGTTGTAACTTATTACCTACAAAAATGGCGTCACCGGACTAGGCTATGATAAAATGCCACAAAGATGACTGATGTAACAATAATATGAAGGCATAAATTAAAAATCATACCATCGCTCCAACCAGAATACACTCTAAATAGACAATCAAAACGGGGTAAAATTTACCTATATAAGCATCATCAACAAAACGGAAATGTGATACACTAGTCGAGATGGACCAACAGTGTATTTACTATTGCGAAGAAACTCAACAAACTTGTACATATTAGGTCTCATGTACATATTAGGTTTCACGTTTCAAGGCTAGTTTTGTTAAAAATAATGCAATATACAATATTTTCTTTACGGTCTCTGTATATCGGGTGGGGTGTATTCTTCCAACTGTGAACAGAAATATTGACCCTTAAATAGTCATGGACGGTGATAACGAATTTTCTTTCCCTTGTTGATCCTAACCTGCTGTGTGTCGAAGTCACGCATAATTTTTTGGCGGCCTAAAAAGAAGTCGTTTTCCACCAAATGTCTTCTTACAATTAGAATTTAGCTCAATAAATCAAATAGACTCAATTCATGTGAATTAATGCGTTTTCACACCTTCATCATTCCTATTAGGTCCCCATCGTTTTTACCCTTCAATATGTCCCCTCAGGTCCCCTTAACGATTTTTGTATTTTTGGCCGGAAATCCCAAGATGCACCCATTTCTCGGATCTGAGGCATGGGAACGGCTTGTATATTTTGGTTGCAATACAAAAACAGCGTTGGTCTATGCGTACTGATTTTTCTCCTTTTTATGTCAGTCTCTGTACAATGAACAATAATATTTATGTATTATTTGTAACAACAACTTTGGTCTAACGACTGGTCACCGTCACCAGTGAGTGGTGGGTTAGAGGAGGACGATAACACCCCTATCACAACAGAGGAATCTGTTAGGGAACCTAATGGGCAATAACAGACCTAAGGACATTCAATACAAACCAGGTCAGGGGACCTAATGGGACAGATGAAGGGGGTGTTAAAATGACGGGGAATCGAAAGGGATTGGACCTAATGGGAGGTTTCCAGTGGATAAGTACAAAAAAATGTTACTTGCTAATGCTTTAGGGGCCGATAGTCAAGATATTGCCTGAGTTTCTCAGAGAAATGTATCCATTTGTGGCGAAAACCGAAAAAAATTACAATTGTGAATGTGGTGAAACTGGAACGGCATAGTGGTGTTGTTATGAACGCGTGCAGGGAGATCAGTACATATGGATCTATACAATGCAATAATGAAATATTAAAAGACAATTTTTTGATGTCAACACAATAATAATTCAATTGACCATCACATACACTTAATGACCTACAAAAAATCGTTGGAAGCGAGAAACGACACAAAAGTCGTCCTGCAGGTAGGGCATTGACGGAAGTGTCGTTCTTACTCTGTTAAAATGATTCTCTTTACAATGGTATTAATAGTTAGATAGTTTACGATATACCAGAAATAATTGAAATGTTATCGCACTCTTTTATAGAATTTCAGTTGACAGCAGAAAATGTACATTTCCATATAAAAACTATTAAACCCCAGTTCGGATAGTGAATGATATTGTTGTCGTAATATTAAAAAGTGTCATCAGTTACAGCATAACAACTCGATTAGAGATAGGTTAGTATCATGAATTGAATGTCTGTGTTGAGTACAGTCTCTTAAATGAAAGCATAATTCCTAAACTTGACAGCCTCGTCGGATGCGCTGTACATTAGAGCCAAAGATATCTGGCATTCCTAAGACAGGGACCCGTCGGACTTGATCTTTCTTGTTGAAAGTTAAGTATTTCTCTATGAATAACCGATAATCCATCTAGGCATTGAGTGAAACGATACTAAACCTAACAAATGCCAACGGTGTCTACATTCCTGGTTTAACCACTGAAGACGTATGGGAAACAACCATCTTTAACCATTTCCGCTAATGAAATGTACTCTTTGCCGGCAAGTCGGGAAAATAAGCGCGACGAATTTTTATTTATAATTCCCGATGAAAAAATCAAACAAAAACGCAATACAAATCATGGACATTTATATTTGTTGTAGATCCAATAATAAAAAACAACATATGATTCACAATAATCCCAAATTATAATTACAGCAAGGCTCTTAAAAGCGAAACGAGCTTTGGTAGTCATCTACTTTTTAGTTGTCATCTTTGACAAGAACCTTTTTCTGATTACCTTAATTCTGTATGTCGCTCATGTTACATCCAGCTGAGCTACATCAGACGCATCAGACTGTACATTCCGCCTGATACCGCTGTATCCATTGTCTGTTCGTTGATTCTCTTTCGTTTGAATTACTGTAATTCTCTTTGGTCCGCGCCCCCTTCTATCCTTCTCACCAACTACAGTTAGTCCAGAACAGTGCAGCTCGTTTGATCTACCAGCAGTCAAAATTTTCTCGTATTACACATCGCCTGGTAGATCTACACTGGGTGCCTGTCTCGCAGAGAATCATTTGCGCTGCTTTCGCTTTGCCGGGCCCGCTCTATGGAACGAACACCTCGAAATGAGAAGCGAGGCATAATCTTTATTTAAATTTTTAAAACCTAAACTTGTATCTCTTCACACAATATAAATTCTAACTGTTACGACTTCACTTTTTCTATTATTTGTTGCTTTTGCCCACCAACGTTGACCACCCTGTGAGCATGCATGTATAGGGTGGGGTATATAAATGCCTAATGTTTATTATAATACTTATCACGTGGTTTGCATGACTATACTGTAACCTACATAAAAATCCAATTTCAGCTGTCCAGATCGATTTGGAGTAGCATGTTTATACCGGGTAAGCGCAAACCTACTATCCCCAAGCCCGGTGTCGCAAGACACCGCAGGGTGATATGAAACACAGCCACGTCGGAGGGAAGAAGTCATTCACAACCACACCCCAGGATTACCCAGAACCACGGAGATAGGTAGGGTTTAGACGTCTGTTGTCAGAACTAGAATACTGATCAGAACAGGAATCGCCTCGGCTTTTGAATTCCAACGACGCTAATTGCCCCCAATACCTCTCGTATTATACGATACGGTTAACAGGGCAAGCCGAATCTCAATGTTGTTTACAATGTACTCAGTTCAATCAGTGTTGATATTTGGTAGTTGGCCAAAATATTATTTAGTAAACGACAGAAAAAAATATAATAATATAAATTAGAAAGGGAGTTGACCTTCGGAACTAGTGGAGCGCAAAACCACGGTTATTTATCTGCCCTGACACGCAAACTTGTTAGATGTCACTGGGGTATTCATTCAATACCTTTGTGAAGGAAAAGAGAATAACAGTACCAAGTGAGCTGTATTCGCGCCTTAAGTGAAAATGACATTGGTACGGTTTGCTCGTGATTTTTAGTTTTTCTTTGCTACGCGTGAGAAAACTTCAAAAAAAATAACGATTAGAAACATTTGTTAGAAGAAAAATGTGTGATTTCAAAATTATTTCTAAGTGAAAATCAAGAATACTCAATAAAGTCAAAAAATGAATTTAATAGTATCACATCACAATTGTATAACTTAGTACGTACATAGGCCAAAATGCATCAAAAACTGCAAATAATGAAAAAAACTTCACGGCCAGCAAAAAGTATCAATTCGAGTAAGAGCACTGGTACAGCAGAGCCGCTTATTGTCCACTATGAACATACTGCATCGTACCTAGCTGTTTGACATACTAAAGTAAAATTATTAACAGTAAAAACAAAAATGCACCGAGGAAATAGTTGAATACCAAAAAATGTAAAATTTCTTGAAGCTAAAACAACTCAACTAAAAGCTCGGAATAATCTTCCAACTATATCTACCCACAATCACCATAAAAACTACGATACTTTTCGAATTGGAAACTAATCCATTTACATATCACCAGTAGTAAAACATCTTAGTGCACATTTCGGCACGTGTGTGTTTATGGAGAACATTGTCATTGTCAAAGCTTTTAATTTCTAAATCCTTGCCATATTAAAGATCCGCGAATTCAAAAATCCAAGATCCACCCAAGTTTTCCTTCATGCATGATGCGTCAAACGAAGATAAATCAATTCCCTAATTATCCTCTTTAGAAATTACATCAGGTCAAAAAATCCGCTTTCCTGATTACCATTCGCAAATCATTCCATCTCTCTTCTTGTGCAGCGAATCAGCCCACATTTACACTGAAAACCAATCTAGTCACCACGGGGACCGTAAGACCGACATTATAGAACAAACTACCACAATCACTTCATCAACGTGCTTCCCCCCATCTCTTTAGATCACAACTAAAAACCTACGTTTTCTGTTTATTATCAGTAATTGTTATTGCCATTACTATTGCTATTGTCATCGTCGTCACCATCGCCATTGTTATTGTTATCGTTATTGTTATTACTATAACCAAGACCGCCACTGTTTCGTTAATATTAATTGGTTGAAACAAGTTTTAGGAAGACCAAGGGATCAGTTTCAACAAGAATTGGGATCTCAAAGTTATATTTGTCGGGATATTAAAGAAAATGGATGCAGATTTACATTAGAATAGCTAATTGAGAAACATACAGGGAGATAATGAAACTGCGAACGAGCAACAAACCCATCTTTGTTGAAACTGGTCGATACCACGATATACCGCGACATAAACGCATCTGTCTATTATGTAATAGGAACGAAGTAGGAGACGATGCGCATTTCCTGCTGAAATGTGAACGCCTCGAACCACGACGGCTCCAGTATATTCCTCAGTATCACCATCGTCATCAACATGTTAGAACAATGAAAAAAATGTGTGACTTACTAAACAATAACAATCCTAGACTATTGAAAAATTTACCTAAATTCATGAATTAGGTAAGTCACGTGTATAAGAAATAAGTAATAAAAAATAAAAGGTATGCAAGAACATCTTAGCCATTATAATAAATACCGGTACACGTAGAGTTAACTATATGCCTGCAGCATGCGCCACTGGGCGCCTGAGCAGGTCTGTTACTATTAAAAATGCATGTTTATATTGAGTGATAATAATGAGAATAAATTGAAATTGTTACCGTTATCGCAGTCGGTGTTACTGTCGCTGTCGTCGTCGTCGTTATTCATTGATTCAGGTTTGTTTAGAATTTGTATAACTTTTTGTGTCCCTGCATAACACGGCTAAAATCATTATTGCACAGGATGTAAGGAGGCACCTCTAACCGGAATAACGGAAGCATATTCCGAAATATAGTCATATTATATGGCACATACATGATAACCACGCTATTTACCAACTATTTCTCGAGTATTATCAACGTCAATTATTTGCGCAAACACTCCGGATTTTTTTATTACACACTCTATTGTTAACCTTTACGAATCTAATTCTTTGTTTCACCGACATCAATCCCATGAAAGATTTCTTTTACCAGCTATCCAATAATGACTTCAAATTTTTAATGTGTATCTGACTCAAACTAGTCCACGATACTCGCTAGCTTGTCGTCTGCATCCAGATTCACTATCTAAAGCAAAAAACATCAGCGTTGGAGGTATAGTTTAGTCTGTTTATCCAAAATACTCGAGCGAGCTGCCAGGTTCCAATTACCGAAACACCTGATAGAATTCTTATAAATAGACTAGGGAAAAGGTGTGCAATTCTAGGATAGACCCTTGATTGGATTAAAAATTATATTTCTTAAAGATCTTTTCATGTCAATGCTTTAGACAATACCTCTAAATCATTTCAATTGCCATATGGTGAACCCTAGGGCAGTGTCTTAGGACCGCTACTATTTACGGCTTACGCCACCCTCCTGGGTGACATCATAGAGAGAGATGGTCTGCACTAGATGTTCCATGCAGATGATAAGCAACTGTGAATACCAGTCGATACCAAAAATCCTTCAAAGCTCCAACATACATCCACCGAATTTTAGCTTGTCTTGACCAAATCTATGATTGGATGACAATAAATAAACTAAAAATTAGCCCCACAAAAACTGAATGAATGCTCATACAATCTCCTTTTGGCAATCAGACTACACCGCATATCCCCGTCACTCTTGAGGATGTTCATACCATCTATACTTCCTCGGTTGAAAATTTGGGCATTATTCTTGATAACCAATTTGGTTTTCAACAACAAATTTCTAAAACATCCAGCTCTCCTTTATTCAACTTCGAATATATTCGATAAATCTCCAAATATTTAGGATATTGTTTATGTGAGATGCTTATCCACGCTTTTATTAATAGTAAACTAGACAATTGTACAATTACATCAATTTATCAAAATTCAGATTTATAGACTACAAAAATTGCAAAACTGCTGTGCTCGTCTCCTTTCTAGAACAGCGCAAAGAGAACACATACAACCATTCTAACATCCCTACAATGGCTAGCTGTGCAACAGCGCATTGTTTTATAAAGTTCTGCTCTTGACATTCAAATGTTCGAACAATACTGCACCATCATATCTCACTTCCTTAATATCCGTCCGAAACACCGGTAGATCAACACGACAGAGTCAAACAGTCACTCTTAGCGCACGTCATTCTCGACGGGTTAATCTTGGTGACCGAGCTTATACTGTTGCTTCACCCATTCTTTTTACATCCCTTCCATCACTTCCATCCATTAGACAATGTACATAGCTAAATAGCTTTAAATTCAAACTTAAAAGTTTTCTTTTTTTTGTCTTTTCTCTCATTCCATTTTATTTAGAACCTTACCAGAAAATATAGGTTGGTTAGTACGCGTCCATCTACTTTGCATCGTTGTATCGCTGAAGTACCATTGGGATCGCGCAAGCGATTAGAATCGTGGTCTTTCAGACAAGCTTTTCTGAACAAATCACGGTCTTCTTTCGGCGCCGACTACTCCATGACAAGCAGCATTTTCGGGTTTGAAATATGTGTATATGCGAGAGTGATTATAAATTTTTAAATATGAAAAGAGGCTGGATTTGTGTAAATTTTACGATTGATATTGATCACCTACAGAATGACAGTAAGAGATTAACGCTCGGCATATTCATTTTTATATACCCTGTGTTTCAAATTGATGCAAAAATGAACTGGAAATACTAAGATCTTTGTTCATACATCTGTGAAAAAACTTTTAAAAGTAACAACAACTGAAATTAAAATAATTATGTTCAAAGTATGCATGATACAACGGTCGTATAGACGTGAAGAAGAAAGACTTGCCATTCCGGCAGGTGTAAACATTACGCCTGATCGTTTTTATCGGTGTCATTATTCACGATTACGTTCCAAAAGAATCAATGTCTTGGCAGTGACCTTTTGGTCGAGGTTAAAAGTACTAATGTCATCACTGATGCAATGAAAACTTGTTTTAAAAATCACCAAAATAACACCAATAGTATCATTCGTAATGTCATAATTTACAACACAAAACGAAATCAATTCTTCAAACTACTTTTGTAAAGTAATTACAAAAATGTCCATATCAATGTTTTCTAATGCTGTATATGTATATTGATGTAAAATTAGTTAGACAGCAATGCCATGAGTGCACATTAAATCAAATATGTTTCACTTTATATATTTTATTTCATCTCATCTATTTGTTTCCTTGTTTCCTTGGACTTTTCAATCGCCCGTCAGTTTTCCATATCTACCCAAGATGGAATCGCGATAGAATTTGCTGCATATCATTTGGACGTACACATTAATACTGTGATTCGTAGCCCATAGTAGGAAATTCAGGTATGAAAAGTTCAGCAGGTCTATGTTGATGAGGTCGATAACTCCAGGAAGCGTGAAAGCGATGTGTACGAGAGAGAGCGGAAGTAATGCCATGATGCTCATTTTGGCCGTTTTGTACGCAGAACTGTCGCT
>WURV02217973.1:0-10609 GCA_011762755.2 Epimenia babai
ACATACATGGGGGTGTGTGTGTTTGTGTGTGCGTGTGCGTGCGTATTGCAGTTACACACGCTAATGTCGACGGATAACTGGTGATTCTCATCCTGTTCACGAGAAGGGTGGAGATTTATTGATCTCATATGCTGTAAATAAAACATTTATCACACGTGTGGTACCTCTATAATTCTATCAATATCGCGAGATCCTGTTAAAGGGGGATTAATCTGAGAACATCATCTAAAATCCGAAGGGGGACGTAACTCGGTTCCATATCAGGTTGATACTACGATACGAATTAGGTATGGTGTATTCGGTCGACTATCAAATGACCGCCAGCGAACGATATCGAGCATACAATATCGGGCTGTGAAATTAAGACGTTTTATAGTAGAATATTCGAAGAGATTATATTTTGTTTCATATGTTAAGTCCACGGGATTTATCTTGCTACTCAGCATCAACCTCACCATTCTCATTTATACTCGCTTATAGAATCGACGGCGATTGTTTCTATTCGCGAATACCGCGTTTGCTGGTCCTGTACGCGATTAATGCGCCGATCTAGATCAATCTGTCAAAATACAACATTATTGCGTGATCTCCTGAGTCTCATAGCAAACATAGCGGTTTGGGGGAGAGAGAATCAGTAGTCAGCAACCCGCGGCTCCTTTGCTTAATCATAGTTCAACAAAGCCGTATAAGCATGATGCTTTGTAACGCCGTTAACATTTTTTTTTTACAAAGATCATGTTGTGAACTTGTCTTTCGACATGGATATTATAAAATAACATCTAGTGAAACGAGAATCGAATTCGTGTGTAATATCTAGTTTGACTCTAGAGCAATGAAAGTGGATTATTCTATAAGGAGGTGTCGGGGGGATTCTTGTGGTTTCTTTAACTCAAGGAGCCTTCGAGCGGGTGTTTCGGCCGGAAGCTACTATAACCGCTCATACCATACCAATCTCAATGGGAAACACGAACATTAAGTGGTAGCGCATTTTGGATAAGCATTGCCGATTAGATTTTAATGAATAGACAAGGCCTAACTCATCACAACGAGACAGCCATGCATTAATTTTGTTCAAGGCGATGGGCTTTTGACGAATGTAAAGGAGACCCGTCCGTGTAGTGTAAACTGAATGATCCTTCGTGTACCGGGTATCCGGTCGTATAAACAGAATGTGCTTCGTCTACCGGGTACCCGTCCATGTAAACCGAATGGTTCTCCGTGTACTGGGTACCCGTCCGTGTGAAGTGTCGTGCTTCGTGTACTGGACACCCGTCCGTGTGAAGTGTCGTGCTTCGTGTACTGGATACCCGCCCGTGTGAAGTGTCGTGCTTCGTGTACTGGGTACCCGCCCGTGTTAAGTGTCGTGCTTCGTGTACTGGGCACCCGTCCGTTTGAACTGCGAAATGAAAGTTATTTGATTAAAGTGTACTTATTAGCCTAGCTGTTAAACACTTTACATGAAACAGTATCTTAATGTTCTAAGAAAATAATGTAACCACTTCAATTATATAAAATTAACACCTAACTGTATACAGGTAATAGGGATCCATGTTAGATACAATTATGTACATTGGCAGTGAGCACAAAATAGATAACAGCATTAAATAATACAGGGAAAGTCGCAAAAATATCGAAAAGGAAAACAGGTACAGGTACAACGATGCTTCGTTTATCGGGTACCCGTCGGTGTAAACAGTATAGGGCTTGGTTTACCGGGTACCTGTCCTTATGAACGAAATGGTGCGTTGTCTACCGGGTACCGGTCCGTGTAAACAGTCGCGTGATTCATTTATGTACAGCGTACTTATCCGTGTAAACACTATGGCGCTTTGTCTACTGTGTACCCGTCTGTTTAAACAGCGTAATACCTCATTATATTGCCAGTGTACCCGTGCAGTATGCTCGATGACGAATTATTAGAATCTGAATCTGAATGGAACCGACGCGGGGACAACAGCCCGGTGTTTAGTGTTCTAGAATAAGTATCTTTACGCAAAGGGAGACAAACAGGGACAACAGTTCGGTGTTCTAGAATATCTTTACGTAAAGGGAGACAACCCCATTTTGCCATGATGTGGCGATAAATGCGTGACTGTCAGCAATGCATTTAATCATGTAAAATGTAATAGTTTTTCGGTGGGTCGGATAAATTGTCATTGGAAAGGGTTGGACGTGTAATCTGACGCACCTCTCTATGCACGTGTCCTGTATGTAAGTTATAGGGGGGTACAATGATAAAGAAACGGCGACCAGCAAGGTTTGACAAGACAGTCGTGGCCAGAAAAGGATTCCACGCAAAGTGTATACAACGACGCTGTTTTTGTTGCAGTTCATCACTCTGTGGGCGAGTATCATTTAACAATTCATCGTATACGCGTCATCTACCTCTAGATTAGACGCAAACAATACGGGGAAAACGCAGAATATCACAAAGACCATAATACCACATTTGTTGTATGTTGATTAATTCTCGCTATCGAGTAACGCCAGTCAGTTCAGCTTCACGGAATCATTAAAGCGATTATCGACGTGTTTTGTCCCTGTGGCTTTATAACCGGCTAGGATTTCTCGTAATTTGAATTGGTTCGCGTATTTAATCTCATATGCGCGTTTTCTATTCCGACTGCTTTCGCCTGTGTAACGTAGAACAAAGGCCTAACATTAAAGCTATTGACAGCGTCTACCGTTTTCAGTTTTCGCATCAACGTATTAACGTCTTTTGAAGTGATAATAACGTCATATATTATGTATAGTAGGCCTACAACAAAATGGATGGGCAAATTATTAGAACAGGTAGAACATAGTATTGAGGGCAGGTTCGATTTTAAACGAATGATAGAAAGGCACTACGTTTAATTGAGGCAAACATTTTCTGTAATAAAATGTTTCAATCCATCCTGTAGGTAGGGTGTATGTATTGGCTCTGGTCGGATCCTTGGTAGATGAGTTTCATGTTGAAATTTTGACCGAGTATACAATATTGAGGTATGTTTCTGGGCTATTTTTCGCCTAGTTACATCTGCATACCCCCGACTTCAGATCAATTCACAACGGGAGCAGAATTACCGGGTCGCTGATTCGTGTTGTTGGTGGAGCATTAAGCATTGTGGAGCTCGCAGCTCAGAGTGAAGTGTGAGTTGGCGAAGTACTGGGTGGGCATCTAACAATGGCCGATTTGGAATATTGGAAGACTAAGTCTTCGGAGTCGGGTGATTGCTCAATCGCCAGTCGCGGAGTCGGTTTTGGGTGACTTCCTGTTTCATCCAATACAATTAAGGACATATTATGACAGCTAAAAGTGCCTGCTTCATCCAACGATTTTGGGGGCAAAAATCACGCTTAAAATCTTGTCCTGTTTCGTCCAATGCCAACTCACAATGGGAGGGTGTTTTTGACGCCTCTGATGATTGGAGTCAAATTAATTAGACGAAACAGGGATTGTGTATTAAAATGAGGCGAATCAAGTTAGGTGAATACAAAAGTAAAAAACTTTTATTTAATATATCAGCATGTGATTTCAAGAGTAATCGACTAGTATTTATATAACCATGTAAACAATTAAAGGGGCGATGCAAAAAATATTTTAAAGTGCAATATTCGATATGAATGATTTATTATTATACTGCAAAACAACTGTAACAACACTATAATCATGGTTGATTTGAATAGATAATTGACAGAACAATGTTGATCTAAGAATTATCACGACTGCAGTATAGCAATCCGGTGACCTTTCAATATAGACAAAACAAACTCAACCCTGGGACCCAGAAGGTGAAATCGAGCGCTTGATAGAGCCCTTGACATTTGGGTCTCTCGGATTCGGATGGGTGGTGCGTTGGCATCCAGAGGTGGCGGATTTGAGTGCTTGATCGAAAACTTGACAGCAAGATCATGGAGTCGGGTGCTTGGCAGTGCATTGGACATGTGAATGTTGCAGATTCAGATGGTTGGTGAAACAGTTGACATTTAGATGTCGTGAGATGTAACACAGATTAGGCTACCGCGTATATTGCTCGCAACATTGCGTTACGATATGTACAGGGGTATTTAGAATGGAACCCTATCTACACTTACTTGAACACAGTCATTACATTGCATATAAATAGCACCGCCTTATGAACTATAATCGCGTACCGCATTACAATGCCTCGGAGACCTGTAATTGTTCAGAATTAAATAAAAAAAAAAACAATTTTAATGATGCTATCAACTCGTAAATAGGCGTGTGTCGTGTATTTCTCCGGAAATAAGGTTCAGAAGATGTCCAACGTCACACGTCGCGATATGTATTCGTGTATCACGCCAATTATTTGCTTATTAGCTTAGTTAATCTTTGTTACCCATACGGAAATAATGACTTCGCAATGAGGGAGGGTAATTGGCGAAACGAGGAGTCTGTGAGAACATAATTTGACGTTTGCCTCCCTTTGTATGACGGTCGAGAGCGGTCGCGTATCATCTTGTCGTGTCAGCCACGCGCGAGGCAAAAACCACGTTCAATTATGGCATATCAAAATGTTCTAAGGATATTCCACTGTAGTTTCCGCGTGTGTAAGGATAATCTATTGATATAGAAGAAGAACGGATTTCTTTCAAAGCCTAACGACGTCTTGATGCCATATATTTTGCCCTACAATGCTATTATATCGATAATGGAACTGAAAGCGAAATTATCGTCTACAAAATAATCCGTAGTGGCCGTATTATTGTAACGAGCTGTAACCTATACGCGTGTATGATCATGTCTTGTATATCAGGCGTTACAACGTAAAGTTGATAATTTGACATCTAATGCATATCACTGGTTATTCCACCGCCTGGTCGAAAAGAAAATGGTGTAAAATCAAATTTTCAAAGTCCAAATATGGACCAAAAATATATTATTCCTAATTTAGCATTTTGATGGGTTGTTTGATTGGTTATTCGTTATTCAAAAGATTGCAAGTGAAAATTACTTAAGATAAATTTTGAGATCATACACTAAATATACATAATAACCAGCACTTAATATCGATTGTTAAACTTCTGTTGTGGATAAACCGTCATAAACCAATCACGTGTCTCCATTCAGTGGCCAGTATTGGCTACTCCGGCGGAGAGGAATGGGGGAACCAACAAAGGTCGCTTTTACCAGTTCAGATTTCTGGCTTTATTGTCGACTCCGGGGCGAGGAATGACGTCATCGGTAAACTCTACGGCGATTGGGAGAAGTGATACGGGTCAAACGATATGCATCCGATTTCTTATTCTATCATTTTTTCTGTCGCCCACAATCTATAGGTATAAAATCCTTTAAAGCTTGTTGGTAAGGTAAAGATAGTTTCAGAGAACACATGAGAATATATATTATGCTACAGGAAATGTACAATCTCAGGAAATGCGCAGTCTCTCGTTTAATTCAGTAAACTTGCATATTTCCTGTTTCCAGCAGGAGATTTGCACATTTGCTGAAATTGCACATTTCCTTTAACATATATAGACGAGAGTTTTTCCTAGTCATGGTTTATCAATACGAGTGCGTGTCTCAATACATATTTGTTACCCCAAAACTTCAACAACGATTATTTTAAACGTATGTACGTCCTCTACGGCAAGATCATACTTTAGTGACTGATTATTATAAACACTCGGTCGTCTAGAGAAACACCCGATATGTCCGCTCAGATGCATACACGCTAGGCATTACCGATAACCTCGCACAAACGTCGACAACGCGCGTTCGCCGTACGTGACAAGGGGCTTCTGAATGACATCTTCCGCTCGCTGCGTCCGTGATTATGCCACTATTCTTGTCTCTGACAATCGTCTTACCTGTATACAAAGGTCTAATTAACACCTGGATTGCTCTTCGCGGATGACCGATTCGCAGGTTTAACTTGACAGACGTGCCGCATTAGACGTTTGTTACGGTGGCTTGGTCTATAATTAATAATATATGGAAATGGAATACTACGTTATCCGTTTACAATATTAAAAATAAATAATGAACGCTTCACGTTTTTCTTTATAAACGAATGGTGAAATCGTTTAAGAGAAGGTAGAGGGACGGTTGTTTGAGGTAAGGGAGAGAAAGACAAGGTAGGCAGCTAATTCATCATTGTAATAATTAATGACACGTAAGTATTTGGGCCAAAATGAAGAAAGGAACTCAGCAAATAAGCCCAATTTTCCCACAATACTCGCGAATTTTCGTCAGTCGAGTTCAGAAAAACGTGACCGAGGAGTCGAGGCATGTCAGAATCCAGACGCTGTTAGATGTTGTCATAATTAATGTGTCGTATTTATTTAGTTGTGAACCCATCACAGATCGAAGTCGTCGAATCATAAGAACCTCATAATAAAGACAGTATACTCATAGTGAGACGCAACTGGGGAGAGGGTGTCGGTAAGGCAGAACAATCAAAACAGAACATCAAACGGAGATCTGTAAGTTTAATTATAGAGCCCCTCTGTAAACTAGTCTCTCCATACAATATACTGTATACTATCATTTATGACAAGGTTTGGTATACCGAGTTCGGTTTTGAACCGTATTTCTTGTGTTTCTAGTTAATCGTAGCAACCGTAAATTTGTAAAGTGTCTTTGATAGCCATGTGTTGAAAGGGCACTATAAATCAATAAAATTTCATTTCATTTCAGAAAGACTTAAATTACGTATTTACGTGGCCTAACTGTTCACAAATTTAATGTCTATTAATTTTAAGGATTCTACTAAAATCACTGAAACACTTATGAAAAAGGTATATCGTCTGTATCAGTCACACTACTGGCGCTCTAAACAGACGCGCAGAGAAGCACCGGTGAGATATCGTTTGTTCATAATAGTTTGTTTTCCATCCATCTAGGATCATCTAGTAACAAATACGACTCAAATTGGTCGATTAGCCGAACCGTGGAGTGTTTCATTAAATAATTAAGCAAATTCGACAAGCAAATGACCTCGAAAAGCTGGTCGAAAGGTCAGATTGGAAGGGGCAAATCGCCCGGAGGCAACCATCAGAGCTGCTATCAACGGGGCGAAACGTTCTTGGGGCGAATCGTTCGACATTCGTGAATATTTGCATCATACAAAAATCATTAATGATTAACCCACTAAATATAATAAAGAGGCGCTGTACTTATTTCTCTCATTGCAGACTATCAGGTGACTAACACGGCAACACTATATTAGACGCAGGGACACACCCATAATGATTATTGTAATCGCATACGTGAGTGGGCAATTCGCGTCGGTGCCTTCCAAAGACTGATTAAGGCATGTTCGGATTCCCTTTAACTCCGATGTTCATTATGCGTACAATAATGGCCCAATGGAAACATGAGTGTAGCTGTACATGCCGCGTGAATTCATCCATTTAGTGTAATTCTACCTTTGATGTCTGAATCACTACATACTTAGTGGTGCCATTTACCTTCGCTAAAATCGTCGAGTGATGAAAGCTGTTTCTCTTCAAGTACGCGGAAGTAACCGACTTAGAGAGTACAGTAGTCAAGTTGGGGCAATTAAAACAATAAGAATAATGATAGATGCCAAGATGACATTTTCACGATTGATATTTAGAACGCAGGGTCGCTATGTAAACCGATTACAAATAGGAAATTCGATATAGTTATTAAATATATTTATAGACACATGAAAAATCATTATTCTTCCAAATTTTAATGATATCCGAAAACCGCTCTGTCCACGCGATCAGATACAAGACTCAAGACCAATCGAAATTGGATAGGCCCATCCAGCGGGAGGGAGAAGAGAGAGGAGAGAGGTAGAAAGCGCAATGTAGAGCGAGAAAGAGAGGGGGAGAGAGAGGAGGGAGGGGGAGGGAGAGGCCCATACAACGCGAATCTTTCCCTGGCAAGTAGTAGCAAACCTTCCAAGCAATTTAAGTATTATAGTTGTCGAAAATATCATGATTCATGATATTGTTCCCACATACGGAGTTAAAAACATCAGTATTAAGGCCTTCAACGAGTGCTTAACTCATACCCCGAGTGTAGTTGGACTATAAAATAATACGATAAGGACGAGCGGATCCAATGTGTGCAATACTTTATATGTTTAAACAGGTGCCTATGAAGTACACGTTACATCATTCAGCAGTTGGTTGCCAGCTTAAATCACTATTATAATGGTATTATATACACGACAAAAATGTGCACACGACACAAATACATACAAACCAATATGTTACATGAATAAATTATATATATAAGTTTAGAGTAGAGGATGATTGTGATGTAATAAAAAAGAGAGAGAACTCGGTAATATGAAATGAATTATATTTTATTTTTAGCGCACTAATAGCATCGCTGCCTAATACGCTTTACATGAATAAATATAATATTTAAAACATTGACATGACCTAAGTATCGTCAGAAAAATAACACATATAAATCAGCACTAAAACACTAATGAACTGCCTACACTAATAACTATAACTAAGAAGGTTATACTAATAACACGCCAAAGGACATATTTTATCCAATATTTCCAATATGTTAAATATTTAATATTATTTTATATATCAGAACCAGCGTTATTTTTAGATTATGAACAGGAAACTAGTAAAAAGACGACGATGACGATAATCGATAATACTTGATAATTTTTTTAGTTGTAAATTGTGGTAAACAAGTGTGTTTTAGTTGACTTTTAAATTGATTTATACTGTTTCATTGTCGTATATTAACTAGGAGAGCATTGAAAAGGAGAGCAGCAGCATAGAAAGCACGGTCGCCGAAACTTACGTGTTTCGTACGAGGAACGATGAGACTAAGTGAAGAGTTCGATCGAGTAGAGCGTACAGATGAATTTATGCTGGTGGGAAGAGAGGTAGGAAGGAGAGATGCCGTGGATGCATTTATAAGTTAATAGGAGGATCTTGAAAGAGATTCGAGATGTGACGGGAAGCCAATGGAACGAGCGAAGAAGAGGATAAATATGAGAGCGAAGACATGTATAGGTGAGGAGTCGGTCAGCTCTGTTCTGGAGTTTCTGGAGTCGGCAGAGTTCATAGAGATGGAAGATTGATGTAGAGGGAGATGCAGTTATCAATTTTGCTTGTGATGAACGAATGTATAACTGTTTCACAGAGTTCTGGAGATAAGTGACATCAATCTGATGTTAATGAGGATAGCCAATGTGGTTCCATAAATAGTTGGAGAGAAATGCACAGGAAAAAACTGATGTTTCAATCTGATGTTTCGCAATTACATGTAAAACAATATGTAAACAAGAATTAAATATTATTTATTTACCAAAACAATACACTCTTACGCATCTACTTTATAACACTTTGAAGTATGACGGTAATGAGCGATCACAACATATTCTAGTGCATATTGATATATAAGTTTTCCACAATTCTAATATACACGTGTTTTTTACGCTAATTTCGTCCGTTGGTTAGTTGAAGCAACAAGACTCTGGCGGTGCCCCTTCATTTTGAAAAACATGAATGATTTCGTATATACTTGAATGGTGTTTGATAGTTTCCTCTTCAGTCCGTGGAAAAAGCCCTCTCCGTCATTCTTAGTCCTTATACCCCTCACTCTTTAAACTGCTTAGCCTATATTATAATTTGCACTCAGAATGATTTACCGCCCGAATCACCACTCAGTTGTTACACTTCATTAACTCATCGAAAACCAACGACATGCTGCACTGAGTCGCGTTCGTCACAATGGACGTCGTAATTTCTGTGAATTTTTGTCTCGTCTCCTCCGACAAATCTTTGGCAACCTAGCATGGGCGTATCTCGCTTTCCTGATGAAATCGAGCTAGCCATGTGGTTTACGGCGGACCGTAAACGCCCTTGGCCTCTTGTGTCATGTGATACGCGGTTAGATCAAAATGGCCGACGAAACACGAAATTGAACAGAACGTTATCATTGATATTAATAAAAATACAGCACAAAGTTGAGCGTTGATCAAACGTGTATGTAATCAACATTGCCATTAATAATCTAGAGGATGTCGAAAATTTGCGCTTTTGTTGAGTACACAGCCACAAAAAATTGTTTTATTTCATTACCATTAAATCGACTTCTCCATTTAAAACCGTGCCTTTCCGATGGATCCAACGACCAGGTAATGGTACTGGGATATTAAATTGATGATCTTAACTTTTATGGAGCACGATTTTATGTGTGCGTGTTGTAACTTTGTTGCAAACATTCATAAAGCGTTTGTGTTCTTTCAGTGAACCCTAAAATATTGATCTTAGCATAGCTTAAGTAGGCTTATTGTTAAAACTGGAAAATTACGCATTTTTATTGTTAAATCATTAGTTCAAGTGTGATCTGACTCAATCGGCACGCTTCTCGTTTTGCCATGCCAGCATTAAATATAATCAACTTAATCCTGAATGCGACTTGCTCTGTCTAACATCGTTTACACGCTACACATACATACATGCAACAAATATAGCAGTTGCCGATAGATGGCCATTTCTATTGAGGACATAAATAGCCATCTAAATTGATCAAAGTGATATGAATAGCCTGGTATGACTAAACAACAAAGTTTATACTATCTCTACCCAGAGTCTGATATCCCTTAATTTTTTTAAATTATATTTTAAATGGAGTTTGTGTATAATATTG